>BQKN01000914.1:476073-501778 GCA_022839385.1 Asparagus kiusianus | reverse complement strand
GACACCCTAGGGGTGTCTTGACTTGGTGCGGACACCCTAGGGGTGTCCCAACTTGGTGTGGACACCCTAGGGTGTTTCAACTTGGTGCGGACACCTTAGCCGAGATACTCCTTTATGCCTATTTGTCCGCTTCCGCTATAAATTCTCCGTCCGAACTCGGATTTGAGTGATTCCAAGTGCGTTGGAAAGCCGACAAGGAGTTCTATAAGCTCCAATGATTAGATCATCTGTGAAATCAACTGGGATACGAGGGGCGTGGCACCTTTTGAAGGCGACGTGGATCTTCTCGATCAATTCGTATCCTCGTTATTCTGAAACTCCAACGCTTCACGTAGTTCGTCGATTCACTTCAAGCATTTGTCAACGTCAATCAAGCTTCTGTGAACCGGATAGTAATGTTCATCGTCGTTCCTTAACACTGAGCTTTTCGTGGAGACCTATAGGCAATTTTCGATGCCTACAGATACCCCCTCCAAAGCGTTCCGGACTCGTTTCTTTTATAGAGAAGGCCGGAATACTTTGGATGTGATTGGTCCAGCCTTCAGTCGGTGTAACAGACCTGTAGTTAGCTTCAACCCTTGGCTCCTTCGATTTACGGTCTATTCAATGCTTTGACGAATAGCTGAAGTCCTTACGGCGCTGCGTTTATCACCTGGCCGTCGTCGGAGTCTCGAGTCTACCACCAGTGAGTTGAGTTTGGCTCGTGTCATTGAGTTGACTTTGAACTGACTATCTCTGTCACATTGTGCTGACTTAGGGTTTCAGATCACCGTATGTTGACTTTTTGTCACGACGCGTTGACTGGCGTTGACCTAGGGTTACGCATTGACCGACGTTGACCCTAGGGTTTCAAACGTTGAATGTTGACCTTTTGTCGCAACGCGTTGACTGGCGTTGACCTAGGGTTACGCGTTGACCAGCGTTGACCCTAGGGTTTCGAACGTCGTACGTTGACATAGTTTATACTCGTACGTTTACTGGAGTATACATAGTTTAAACTCTTAAGGTATTGGAGCGCGACGGTTCCAAGTGTCGTGGTTGCAGGACCAACTGTTAAAGCTGATTCATCTGTATTTGTGGATCTTATTTTAATGTTGTTGGATAATCGAGTCACGAGACCAACTAACAGAGCTGATGCATCAATGACTCGTACTTATAGAATTTTTGGCAAATTCTCAGCCATCAACGGGTTTGATGAGCCTTTACCGACTACCGTTTGAGTCGGGCTAGTATGTGGATTATTTAAGTCCGTTCTGCATGTGACGTTGTGCTAAAGGAATGAACTCCCTTAGACTTGATGCTACGACTTTGAATACGTAGACTTTGTCTTTGTCACGGAAATAGACTACCCGGCAACGCGTGTTAGGCGCTGACTCATCCTTACTTAGGATTCAGGATAAAAGTCCCCAGACTAGAATTCTGGTGTCTTCTTCAATCGGTGAAAGACTAAACCGGCAACGCGTGTTAGGCGTTGACTTATCCCTACTTAGGCTTCAGGATAAAATTCCCCGTGCGTGTTAGGCACGGATTATGGTGTTATTAATAACAACCTGCCACAATGTTGAATATGTGGTCTTTTGTCCTTTTTACGGTCAAAGACTAACTGGCAATGCGTGTTAGACATAGACTTTGGGATTTTTGGCAAACCCCCAGCCATCAATGGGTTTGACGTGCCTTTACCGATTACCGTTTGAATCGGGCTAGCATGTGAATTATTAAAACCCGTTTTACATGTAACGTTGTGCTAAGAGAATTTCTTCTCTTAGACTTAATGCTATGATTTTGAATACATAGACTTCGCCATTTCTTACGGGAATATGGCATCCGGCAACGCGTATTAGGCGTTGACTCATTCCTACTTAGGATTCGGGATAAAAATCCCCAGAATTATACTCTGGTATCTTTTTCATTCGGTGAAAGACTAAACCGGCAACGCGTGTTAGGCATAGGCTTATCTCTATTTAGGAGTCGAGATAAAATTCCCCGTGCACAAAGTGCACGGACTGGAAGTTGGGCATTGTGTCTTCTCTCAAAGTAAAGACGGACTGGAAAATGAAAGAGGAAAAATTTTATATTCTATCTCCCGGCACCTGAAGAGAGCGAAATTTATATTCTATCTTCAGTAGGAAAGAAAACTCGAGGTGGGATCTCCACCCCCAGAGTCCAGAAGGATGAGACTAGGAATGTGATCTCCACTCCTAGAATCGAAAAGATTCAAGTAACCCTAACTTTTATAGGATTGGTTGCTTGATCCAAGAAGAGTTCTTCATTTATTGAAGGAAAATTCCAATTTCAACCCTACCTTTTATAGGTTTGGCTGAAAATGAGAAGATGGAAGTCTTTCGTTTATCGAAATGGTTGACTTGACCTTAGTCCTAACTATCTGCAGGTCTGACTAAGGTGAGGCCGGAGACAATCCTAACTTTTATAGGTTTGATTGCTCGAATTGGATGTGGACCCCTTGTTCATGGAAGGAATCAAGAGGAGAATTTGGCTTTGGCCCTAACTTTTATAGGTTTGACCTGAAAGCAGAGAGAGTGGTATACGTGTAGCAGTAGAAATACTGGTTTGTACTGGCCACTCGGTGAAGGATTTTAATGTTAAGTGATCAGGACTTAACACGTCAAGCTTTAAAAATTGCCATGAATTGGCGGATAAAAATTTTAGTGGACCCACCGTCAGTTGATTTGATCAGTGGGGGAATTCTGTGCGGATTGGTTGATCTGTCGTCAAACACCAATAGGAGTTTTGTGAGGGAAGATTGATCCAACGAAGCGATCAAATCTCGTCTCAGCAAAAGAGTGTTCGGAAATCACAATGAGGGTTTAGTGTTTATCACTTTGTTTGTAATGATCGGGTTATCCCTAAGAAAATTACATATAGTATTCTTCCGGGAGCTTTTCATTACACGAATCATCCACCCCCAGCTTCCTTCTTGGACCTGGGTCTGACTTTGTACTCTGTTACATGACCGGGTTATCCTTAAGAATATTAGCGAAACATTCTCCAGGAACTTCCCATCAACGGTAGGAAACAGTTTAGACTCATATACCTATTGGAGTATTAAGAAGCAGTTTATACTCGTATACTTGTTGGAGTCTTGCCATTCTCATTTGGCTTATCCTAGCGTTATAACGCCGGCTTCAACCAAGGTCTGGATGCTATTCTTTAAAGTAAAGCAAGCCTTGGTGGGATGAAGGATCCTCCTATGGTACGCGCAGTACTTCGGATCTACAGTATTGTCAGCTTCCTCCTGATTCTTGATGGGTGGTAGCTTGATCTTATTATTTTCGAGAAGGATCTCGAAGATGGCTAGAACGTCTTCGTCCTTGAATGAGTACTCTTTTTGGAGCCTCTGATCCGAAGTCTTCTGCTATTTTCGGGGCTGCTGTTGCGACGTCTGATTAACATCAACAGCTGTTGTAGGTGCCTCCCCTTCATCATGGGAAATGAGACTCGGGTTCAGAAGGTTAGCCATCGGTTGGCTTCTTTTGACCTTCCTCCTTCTGAGGAAGCGTTCGGCCTGCTCTCCACGCACCTTCAACTCTTTCCAGGTATTGAGCGGCTCTACTCCCATAACGTCCAAGATGTTAATGGACAAATTGTTATGACAAGTCTGCAAGATGAATTCCTCCGTGATGGGATCCTTGCAGTTCATTGCCTGATTACGGAAGCGTTTGATGAAAGTATCCACTGACTCTCCATCTTTTTGTTTCTCATCGAAGAGTGTTCTGAGGGATACCTCATCGTCGTCATCAAAGAAGTTACCAAGGAATGAGTTCTCCATATCGTCCCAGTTGTTAATACTTCCAGGCTTGAGACGGTGGTTCCAATCGAAAGCATGCCCGTGAAGGGTGCCAACGAATGACCGAACCATCAGAGGCTCGTTGCCAGAGATCACCCCCAAGTGGGACTTGAAATAGATCAGATGCTGAGTGGGGGAACCCTTCTCGTCGAACGGCGTGAAGTTGATCAGGTTGAACTTCGCCGGATATGGGATCGAGTCCCACTCTTTCGGGTAAGGACACGGAATGCCGGTCTTCTTTACCTCTTGAGCAGACATTAAAGCGTTAATTTTGCTCTCGAGGTCCTTCATCTTTCCGTCCTCATCTATATCCTGTTTTGGACAATTTTCGAAAGGAATAACGGGGCCACCCCCAGCATTGTCATCTTTGGTAGGACCACCCCCAGTATTGTTATCTGTAGGGTGTGCATTTAAACCACAACCAGTATTTTTGGGAGGTACGTCGGCCATGATGATTTCGTGCACTTCTGGATCGCTGTCAACTGCGGCGTTCTGTGCGCGACGGCTGGATTCAGCTAGCTGATTCGACAAAGCTCGGATTTGTTGGTCGTGCATTTGTCTCATCTCCTGCATAGCCATTTCCATTTCGATTTTGAATGTTTCTTTCTGCTTGGCTAGAGCATCCTCAATGATTTTGGTTATTTGCTTGGTGTTGATCATGAACACTTCCTGAGCTTGTCCTATGCTAGACGTTGTATCGTCGGAGGCGAGTGCGGAATAAGAATCCGAGAGTTCATCATCGGAATGGATTCCTTCGTAGATCTCCGGGTAATCGTTATATCCGACGGCTTCTAGCTGAAGCTGAGATATTCATTGGGTTATTCCCGAATTGACTCTTCTTCCTGGAGAGAAATTCGGGTTGGAACCACTCGAAACAATCGGAGATTTTCCCTTATTGACCATGTTGATGGTAACTCCTGGGAATTCATCATCTCGAACAACCGATCATCTTTTACGAAAACGTCTTGATTTGGGCTTTGATGCTTCAGTGGAGATCCTCTTAAATACCGAGACCCTTTGTAGAGCGGTCTTGGGGCAGCTACACGCTGATAATACTGCCTGATAAATTTGGTACACGGACAGTGAGAGTCTGCTTTCCGGGTACTTCTCTTTCGAGATTTATTCGCACCCCTAGCTCGATAGTACAACTCATCGACGTTGCGGTCAGAGTAACCTATCGACTGTTTACATGAATTCTCAGGTATAACGCATTCTTCTATCTGTTGCGTTTTCATCTGAGTAAACATCGCCTTGTTGGCGTCTACAGGAGTCACACGCTTGGAATCACACCCTTGTGAGAGTGAAACCTTAACGGGCTCCTGGTTTTCTACACGCACCGCCAAGCGGGCCGTTGTAGAAATTAATTTGTTAGGAGGTCGCGTACGACCCCCAGTCTGGATGTTTGCTCGGGGTTCCTTCAATGGTCCCAAGTGTTCTTTTATAGGTGCTTCGCCTCGGTCCTCGGGTAGAGAGACAATGCGATCCTTCAATAGGATTCTAGATTTGGAGAGATCCATGTTGTCATAGGGCTTCACCGGAGGTGCGGGAGCAGGATCTGGAGTTGACGAAGGCTGGAGAGCAACGTCGCTTGCTTTTGCCTTAGGCGCTGATTTGGCTTTTGGCATCCAAACTTGTTTGGATCTCGGCGATCTCTTAATTGCCTCGTCCGTTTGCATTTCCTGTGCTTTTCGCACCAGAGTCCGGGCATGCGCAAGCAAGGCGCGGCGCTTCTGAATTCGCTCCTCGAGAGTAGAGTGGGTTCGTTTGACACGAACCCATTCGTTAATCGGAGGTCAGGAGGAGGATCCCGATGCTGGTCGTGGCGATAGATTAGCCACTTGGCGCTTTCTGAACTTCAGATCTGCTTGGTAACGGAATCCGTCCACCCGATCCAAAGCCTTGGCGAATTGGCGCGTGAGACGTTGGCGTTTCCTTTGACGTGCTCTCTTTGATAGAGTTGACGCGCCTTCAGCAGTCGACTCCTTGATCGCGAAGGAATTCAGATCTGCAAATCTGGCCAGCGGATCGTTACAAGGTGCAACTGTAGCAGCAACGGCGAGGAGATCGACTTCTCGGATCTTCAGATCTGGAGACCGACGGATCTTCTGGGAGGAGGAGATCTCCCTGCGCTTATGAGGATGAGCAGATCTGGAGGAGGAGGAGGAAACATATTCTTCGAATCTCTGCTGGTCGAATTCGTATTCGACCTCTTCGAGCACCGGGATCTTGATCGTCGGCTGCGGCACGACAGCTTCGGCAGCGAAGCTGTTGGCTCCCACTATGGTCGCCAGCTTGTTTGCGGTGAAAGTTGCTGTCTTCATTGCTATCGAATCAATTACAACTTTAGTCGTTACAATAAACTTGAATAAAATAAAAAGTTGATCTTTTTATAAGATCTCCTTACACAATGAAAATAAAACAAGTTTACAACTTTGTCAAACAAACGCAGAGATCGTTTATCAGTCTTCTGCTTGCGTGGGTATCTTTGCCTGTGCCGGAGTTTATCCGTGGACCACCGTCGATCAAATTTGATTGCTGAAAAATTGGGTAGAGCTTCGTCGATCCGCGAATAGATCTAGAAACTTAAAGCACCTATCTCGGTAAAAGCGAGATATTTGCTCTTCTTAGGATTACTGTTAAGTGATAATCCTAAGGATCGGGTGCGGGTGATGTAGATCTGACGAAGAACTCTCTTGCGTTGAAGTGCTCGATCACTCTTCAGTCCGGCAGGGCTTCACCAATTCTCCAAACCTCCAGCCCTAAAAAAATGAGGCCTATGGCTTGTATATAGACTTGAGGGGATAACAGAGCGGTTAAAACACTTAAAGGCCCAAATCTGCCTTGGAGACACCCCAAGGGAGTCTCAACTGGGTGCGGACACCCTAAGGGTGTCTTGACTTGGTGCGGACACCCTAGGGGTGTCCCAACTTGGTGCGGACACCTTAGCCGTATCCCAACTTGGTGCAGACACCCTAGGGGTGTCCCAACTTGGTGCGGACACCCTAGGGTGTCTCAACTTGGTGCGGACACCTTAGCCGAGACACTCCTTTATGCCTATTTGTCCGCTTCCGCTGTAAATTCTCCGTCCGAACTCGGATTTGAGTGATTCCAAGTGCGTTGGAAATCCGACAAGGAGTTCTATAAGCTCCAATGATTAGATCATCTGTGAAATCAACTGGGATACGAGGGGCGTGGCACCTTTTGTAGGCGACGCGGATCTTCTCGATCAATTCGTATCCTCGTTATTCTGAAACTCCGACGCTTCACGTAGTTCGTCGATTCACTTCAAGTATTTGTCAACGTCAATCAAGCTTCTGTGAACCGGATAGTGATGTTCATCGTCGTTCCTTAACACTGAGCTTTTCGTGGAGACCTATAGGCAATTTTCGATGCCTACAATACATATAAAAAAATAAAGTACCTGAACGCTGCTCTGCCTAGCACCGGAATTATCGCCAATCGAGCTTATGGTCCGTATGATTCCACCGTATGCGTTATGGGGAGTCACACCGCCTAAATATTCCATAGCATACCCCATGAGATCGTCCATTGAGTTGGCCGTCCTCGCAACTCTAGTCATCTCAGTAGTCACCTGAATATGCAGTTCTAGATCAATCTTGTCAAACAAGTACGCGGAGATGCGTGCGATAAATGGCATGGCCTAAAAACTGCTTGGGGATGCTCTCGTTGTTATAGATGGCGTGGAGGATGCTGTGGATGATCTTATGCTTATGTCGGGTGAAGCTCCAACACCATGCAGAGGATATCTTCTTCTCCTATTATTAAGGAGAAATAAATTTAGATTTTGCTTTCGAATCAATAATGTAAACAAATATAAATAGGAACGTAGCATTCAAATTGAATTGATCTTTTACCATCCATACCTATTATGTCCCATTACGTTCTGCGTAAGCATATGAGGGTCCGACTCGCCTTGTTCCCCCTCCTGCGACAACCTCATTGATGCAGCCTCCTTAGATGCAGTCTCAAATCCCGCCTAAATCACAAATATATAGTTAATTCAAGGTAAAGATCATATTATTTGTGTTCTAGTTTTCTCGTAATATTCAATGAAATAGAGTTAATAATACTACTTAAGATATATATTAGTCTTACCACCAAATTGAGATTTGCCTTGATCTTTTCTTGATTCTTCTCCTCAACCCTATACCTATCACGAAAAGTACCATACGCCGCTAGTATCCTCGATAGTGCAAACATGAAATTTTCATCCAAATGTTCTCATATGACACTAACATGTTAATTTTATAACTTTCTAATTATTAATACTTATTAAATTTAACAAGATATATCGCAACTCTATTGTAAAGTAGAATTAAGATAATTTTACAAAAATTTGGTAGACTCAATACCAAACTTCACAAATATTAATAGTTAAAAGGTTCTAAAATTAGCATGTAAGTATTATAGAGAAATATTCGAATGAAATTTTTCACATTTGCATGATTGATGATACTAACATGCCAATATTAAATACCTTATATGTTTTCCACAAATCAGACGAGGAAGACATGGTTAAATCTTCAAGTTGGTCTTCAAACGAGCAAAGAAGAGATTTGCTTCTCCATATTTTTGTTTAGTTGAATTTTGACCGTGTGCTAATGGAGATAAGTTGAGGATCCGTGGACTGTATGACAAGGTGGAATATAGTGACGTTATTCCTTTGAAGAGCTTGTGTCTTGGAGAAAGAATATATCTCAGTTGATGATGATGAAGAAGAATAGGTTATTTTTTTTCTCACTTGGGTTCATGGGTGAACCCTTTTGTGAGAAAAAGATAACTCTAACTGAGGGAGTGGTTTCTCATAAGTTTTTTTTATAACCCTTTGAGAGGATAAGACTGTGTTTTTTGAAAAAAAATATTACTGTCGCACACGGAAATACTATAGCAGAGACGAGATACTGTAGCAAAAATCGAGATACTGTAGTAATTCACACTAGTAGTATTAATGAACAATTTTTCAAAACAGTCCCATTTAAATTTTTATTTTTCAAAATCGACCCTTTTTTTATTTACCAAAACCGGCTCGTTTTTTTGATTAGCAGCCTAATGACCTTCCTAAACAGTGGGGGTTGCCAACCCCGACTATTTAGGACTTAAATTTTTAGGGTTTAAGGCTTCTAATTGGGGTTTAACACCCTCCTAAATAGTCGGGGTTGGCAATCTCGACTGTTTAGGAGGGTGATTAGGCTGCTAATCAAAAAATGGGTCGGTTTGATAATAAAAAAAAGATCGATTTTAAAAAATAAAATTTTTTTAGACTGTTTTGAAAAATTGTTCTAGTATTAATCATAGTTAAGTAAAGGTACGCAAACAACCAAAGGCAAAAGTGAAAAAGGTATTATTAACTTCCCCGAACTTTGCCCCGAACAATTCGCTCCGTCCCCAAACCCCGACCATTTCCTCCCTCGCCATCAAAACCCTAAAACCGCTCCAAAACCCTAATTTCTCCATGGCCCCTCTCCCTCTCAAACTCAAATTCAAGCCCCAAAACCTAACCCTAACCTCGCTCCGTCCCTTCTCCTCCTCCTCCTCCACCCCTCCTTTCCCCGATCCAAACCCTAATCCCAACCCCGAGATCGACGACAGTCCCCAATCTCCCAAATCTCGGAGCTCCTCTCTCTTCAGCGACATCAAGGAACGCCTGAGATCTCCGACGGCGCCGCCTCGCCGCATCCCCGACAACCCTCCACTGCCGCCGCCTCTCTCGTCGCAGTCTCCCTCCCCCGCCGCCTCTTTCGAAGAGATCCGCAAGCATCTCGCCGAGTTCCGCCTCCGGTCGTCAAACCCTAACTCTTATCCTAACCCTAGCCCCTCCCAAGGCCGACCGATTTTATTCCAGGAACTCGTCAAGAACAATGCCCCGCAAAGCACCAACCCCAAAAATCCCAAATTTAGGACCCAGGGCGGGAGAAGCTCGTACGATTCGATCCGAGAGAGCTTGCGCCAGTTCAGGCCGTCGCCGGGGCACCCACCGAGGATCGGACTGAAGCCGGCACCGTCCGGTCCTTCTTTGATTGGGGATCACGAGAATCTCCCGGACTCGATATTTGGGAGGGAAATGAGGGAGAAAATGGGGGAGAAGGAAGGAGCAGGGGAAGAGAAAGCATTGAAGACGGACTTTGTGAAGATGTATAGCTACGAAGAGCTCGGAGAGAAGCTGAAGAGGTTGAGGCCGGAGGCTGCGGAGAAAGGTGATAAGGATTGGTTCTCGCTCGATGAGCTCAATCTGAGGCTGGCGAAGCTGCGGGAGCTGGAGGATAAGGAGTTGGAGTCAAGGATGGTCTCGTTTAGTAGTTTGAGGAGGAGTTTGATGAGGCTTGCAGATGTTGAGAGTACTAAAATGTCTAACAGTAATCTTCTTGAGTCCCTTTTATGAGTTCATATGGATGTAGAAGTGCTTATGATCTTGGGTTCTTATTTGGGTTTGTGTTGTGTTTGATCAGTGCAGAGAATGTCGATATTCCCTTTTATGAGTTCATATGGATGTAGAAGTGAGTATGATCTTGGGTTCTTATTTGGGTTTGTGTTGTGATCAGTGCAGAGAACGTCGATATTGACGAACATTGGTATGTCGATGACACCGAGCTTTATGTTTAAGGAGCCGCAGGAGCATCTCTTGGAAAATGTATGTAATGATTGCTTCTGTTGAATTTTGTTGTGTCAGTATATCAGTTGGTGGGTATGATTTAACTTGGATGGTTTTTGTTGCAGTACTTCCATCCCGATCACATTTCATCAGCTGAGAAGATGAAGTTGGAGCTCAAGAAAGTTCGGGATGAATTTAAGATGTCTGAGTCGGATTGCGGGTCTGCACGTGTTCAGGGTATGAGCTCAACTTTTGGATAAATAATATTCTTCCGTATAATATTGCTTAAAATTACTAATGAGAAGTTCTTAAACTAGCCAATGGAGGGACAGCGTTAAGGTTTAATTTCAAAAGCTTTTGTACACTTCCATATTTTGGTAGCAGGAAACCGCTAAGTGATAGTTAGGCACTGCAAAGCATGTTAGCATAGACTTTGATGTTTGTAACTCCCGGTATGGAGTGAAAGGGAACCTCCACAAGGAAGAAATGATAAGTGTGTGAAGGCACCTCAGTAAGATAACACAATTAAATAATATTGAAGTTTAACATCCCACCTGTACAACCTATCATATGTATGTAGATTCAGCAGATCAGAGCTATTAAAGTTTATTACTCATGAATTTCGTTGTTAAACATTAAGCGGAAGCTCTTGCCAAACAACTTAGTTCAATATTCTTCTCAACTTGGTGCAGGTTCTTCTCAAACAACGTGATCTCAGTATTCTTCTAAGCTTGTTTCTGATTTACATGCTTGCAGTTTGGCTTGCTATTGCTGCAATAATTATTTGATAATCAAGTTTCATTGGTATAAGCATATGACCATGCTAATCAACCTTGTAACTAGGATAAGAATCAGAAGTAAAAATCGTACTCCCTTTAAAAGAGGGAGTTATGGAAAAACTTTCCAATGACTATATTACCCCTATTCATTTTTGATTTTACATTCTAATACTAACTAAACTAAATTAGTTATTATTATTAATTAATTATATTATATGTCATTTTGAGTTTGTATAATTTGGTCCCTAAAACTTCCAACATTATTATAAAACTCTACATCATATTAATTATTAGTAGTGTATAATAATATATTAATAGATAATTGCACGTTAATAACATATTTATGGAAAGAGTAAAAAATATAGAATTGACCTAAAATTATACCATGAAACTCATATAGGAAAATTATAAAGAGCATTCTTATGTTTAGGTAACAGGACAGAATGTACAAACATAAAATTTTAGAAAACATTATGATATTTAAGTGTAGCAAGATACGTTATCTAAAATAAAAAAATACAGCAAGATACACGTGGAGGTATATAAGTATAATTTTGGTAAACTATAAAGTATTTAAGTTCAATGAAGCCTATAAAAGATTTGGAACCTTTGTTATTCACAAACAATAGTATATGATCCCACTGATAAATAATATTCATCATACAATATGAGGCCAGATGCTTAGCTTATATTTATATAGTAGAGGAGATGTAGAAAAATTAAAGCATCATATTTTGAACGAGTCTTAAGTTTTTGAATTATTTCTTGAAATTATATACTTCGCTTAGAAAATTTTAGAAGAGGCTTTCGAAGGACTCCACAAAGTGTTGAACATCATATAAATATTGAACAAATAAAATTCATGATATTGGATTGTAAAAATCAAGGATATGTATATAATACTGGGTGTCATATGAGATAATATTCATACATGACATGACACTGTAATATCTAACATATTAATGAATTTTAAACATAAGAATTTGTATCAAGATATATGCTTAAGATGCGGGAGAGTCGAGAGTGGAGAGATTTGGGAGAAGAATTATGGTCTTTGTGGGTTTTGTAAGTTTCGATTTTGCTTCCCGAACAGATCCAAATCTGAGCCCGTAATCAAATTAAAAATGACATAATTCTCTCGATATCTTCAAAGGGATATATCAGCCATATTTTTAATAATGGTCGATATATCAAACAAATCACCAAACAAAAGAAAACAATATAAAATATTACTGAGATAAAGTGTTTAACCCTATATATTGGCCGATATAGCAATATATCGACCGATATTTAATAGAATGCCTATAAGAGCAAATATGTAAAGGTTATCTAGATATTAGTTCCTTCATTTTAATATCCAATAATTCTATGTTATTCCCTCAAAATTTTGAAATTGCTCATAATTTTAGGGACTAATATTAAATTATTAGAATTTTGAGGGACAAATTTTAAATAAGTCATATTTAAAAGAAGAGTTAATTTTTTAAAAACTCTCTGAACTATATGGATTGTCTTAAAAAAACCCACTCAAGTGATTGAATTTGAGAAAACCCCTTACAATGGTGGGGTGGGGTGGGGGGGGGGGTTTATAGATAACCCCTCTCAATGTTGGTGCAATTTTAGAAACTCTCAACTATATAGCGTCTCATAAAAAACTCTCCTAATCTTTTACACTTCTACAACAAACCCCCTTAACATAGTTACTTCAATATGTGATTTGGAAAAAATATCCTATTGAAGAAAGCAATTTTAATTAAAAAGAAACCCTCAACTGATAATAAAAAACCACAATCAATTTACAATTCTTTTTCCCTCTATCACCTTTTTACAATTCTTTTTCCCTCTATCACCTTTTTTTTCTTTCATCTGGCAAAAACTAAGGTAATTCTTTTATGATTGATTGATATTTTTGTCCTTCCAAGTTAAGTACTTGTCACAAAATAGATAAGACTCAATGATATTAGTTTTGAGTGGTTAGCTTTAAGTGAGAAAAGTTCACATGGGTTAAAATTAATTTTTTTAAGTTGAGATAGATTATCTAAAAATACCTAAAATTTTTCGGAGATTTACTTAGTTTTAAATAGTTAGGGAGGTGAGGGGGTGGGGGAGAAGGGGGGATTGATATGCCCCCCATAGTTGAGGGGGAGTTTTCTAAAATTAAACCTTAAACAAAAGCATAACTTAAGGTACATGTGACATTAATTTTACACGAATGGAGTTTATACCAAGTCTATCACTCAATGAACTGGTTTGAGTTATTTGTCCTTAAATTTATCCTACACATCAACTCTGAAAATCTTTTGCTACAAAAGAATCTTCAAGAGAAATTTAATAGTTATTTGGAATGAGTATATGATCCTTCTAATTCTCCTTGTCTTTCATGATTTGTAATAAATTATTTGACAAAATAAATTTAGTTATCATTTTACATTGCTCACCTTCTTATAAGTTTATGAAGCTCCTAGCCTGGATATGAGTATTATTGTAGATATTGTATTCTTCTAACTTCTTAAGCTAAATTTTTGGATGTTATTTGACATTGAATTATTTTGCTAGAATACAATCAATATGAGCGCATAATATGTATAAATCATTATCAGATATATTTTATATTTTTTAAAACTAGAAAGTAATTGCTTTGACAGATTAATTAGTAGTTGGGAAGATGTAAAAAGAGTACAACATCAGATTTTAGAATTGATCACATAATTTATATTTTCTTTCTTGATGGAATTTGTATATTCTAACATAGAAAATTCCAGAAAAAAGTTCTTGAATATCTATAATACTTGGTCGCCTGATAAACAACAGATAGAAGCTATGTTACCCGGGTACACTTCTATAATGAAGCCGTAACCGTACCGGGCACGTACCAGACACTTTCCTGTACCCAAACTTTATGGACACTTCTTGAATATATGCATGCATTTATTACAACATGTACTCAACTATACGATATATATGGTAATTTAAAACACTTGTCAAAGACTTCCTGGACGTAGAGCTTACACTTCATCCGTCTTTTGAAACTAATGAGATACGGGTCAGATTCGTTTCAGTCCATACCCAAGTTTAAAACTATATAGTTAATGAGTCGTTTAGATGTCTAGTAAAAAGACGAGTAGTTTACAATTCACGATAATCAATATGATAAAAGAAACTCAAAAATGTGATCGGAATTTTAATTCTAATAACACACGAAGGGGAAAAAATTATCTTATGTATAGTATTAATTCAATATATATCTGTAGTCATGCCCCCGTACCCTATAGTTTTGCCGTGTCCCGTACCCGCACCCGTACCAGTACTCGTGCCCGTTTCCATACAACTTAGGATAGAAGTAAACAAGTGGAAGTAAACAACAGGTGGAAGTGATTTTTTTATAACTGAATAAAATCCTTAATGACTAAATAAAACCTATCATTTTTCTTTGATGAATTCAAGAATTTATTTTTTCATTAATAATAATAGGTTTTTCTGTATTGGTCCCTTACATCATTAATATTTTGAAATTATACATTCAAATTACTAATTAATTTTAAAATTATTAATATTTAAGGCTTTAAACATCACTATTTCTTTGGAAGACAAAATATTAAAACCACGCATGGAAATATCTAAAAATATTTAGTATATTATGATAATTATAAAGATTTTTGCAACCATGTTATAGTAAATAAATAAACTTAAAGTAAATAATTATAATATTTGACCATGTGCAGTGCTTGTGCATTCCATCTAGTATAACCAAAACATATGACATAACTAACTATATAAAGTGTATCTACAATTACTCTGAGATATTAGATATTGACATCACAAGCATTTATTTGCAAGGCAACCAGCTAACATCCAACAATTTCCCCCATTACTCTAAATTAGAAGTATGGAAACCCTCATGTAGTACTTGTCGTGCTTCCCCATTTAGTTTCCTTTCTTGACTCCATATTCCTCTCAGGATTCATGCTAATGAAATCGTCACTGTATTTGTGTTTCTTAAATTTGTGGAATGAAATTATATGCTAGTCTTTGTTAGTTAAATAGATCTTTTTTGTCATTTACCTTTATTATATAACTTTTTTTCCTTCTCCTGAGAAGAATAATTCTTTTTGCTGCAAGTTCCATCTTATTAATGAAAATCAGCTCTCATTTACTCTTACCCTTTGGTTTGGTAAGTTTTGGTAGCTTTTATCCTACTGTATGGCCTGCACTGTTTTAATCTCTGATGGTAAGAGTTCTACTACGAAATCCAAAATAATAGAATTTAGTTTGTTATTTTTTCTATTTAAGCTTTGAAAACTTCATTCTAGTGGAAACTGGTGAATATGACATTATTGAAGTGTGAGAATTTAGTCTAGAATGTGAAAATACTATTATACTGTTCTAAGTTGTCTCTGCTCAAGTTAATTTATTCTGAAATGGATATGTAAATATTACTTGCCAATGTATAGAGTAGGGAAAGACACATATTGCAGTTAAGTATTATCTAATATACTGTGGACCAAAATATATGGGTTATTTGGAAAATATCTTTCAATTACTGAGTTTTTGGGGTGCTTACTAGCAAAAAACGGATATGGTTTGGGAGGGTGGAATATCTGAGTGAGACTAGTTATGGATTTGGATCTCTAAAAGTGCATTTTCTAAGCTTCTGTACGAGTTTTTCTTGTAATTCTCAGTGGCTTACTTGATTTGTCGGGTATTCGTTTGGTTTTACTAGTCTCATGATCACCACCACCACCGTGGTTTCTTTTCCTCTGCTTCTATATTTTCTCCTTTTGTTCTGAAATGTGACGATCCGGTATGTTCTATTTCTTTCAGAAACAATTATTGTATACATACTCAAAATGAATATTTTTCTCTTATGGAACCAAAGACATTCATGATCCATGAGCTTGCTCATCCCAAATTAATAACCCACTGCATTATCTACGTGCCTTGAAACATGTACTTTAAGAACTTCTAAGTCATGAATCACGAAGTTTATTCAACTGCAGCATCCAAAAATGGTTCATTTTTCAACCATTTGATACATGGACAAACGATTTCTGAAGTGCAAGATAAGTACCAATTTATCCTAGATCTGGATCTGATGGATAGTAATATTTGTACAATTTTCAACTATGATATAATTTTGTCCTTGAAGAAAATTAATTGGGATGCCATTAGCTAAAAGAAATTGCCAAGATTACACTGTCTTCCAAGCGATTAGGCGTGGTTTCCCATGAGGTAAAATTTGAAACTATGTAAAAATAAATCAAATTGGGAAAAGAATAAATTGTGGGAACTTCTATATTTTATGCTATCACACTTTAATATCAACTCTGCAGCTGAAAATCAATTTGGCCTTAACTTGTTGATCCCACAATTTCCGTTAATGTGATTTATTTTGCTCACTTGTCAGGTATTTGTACACTTAAGCTCTCACTAGTTCTACATTCCTATTTCACCTTGCCTATGAATCGTCTTGAATCCTACTAACGACCTTTTACTGTGGGTTTCTCTCCATATTTTATTAAATAATAGCTCTTGCCAATAAGCCTTGGGTTAGCAATAAAATGTCCTTAAGAATAGCCACAGTTCCTGTACTTCTAATGGCATGCCTTAAACTCTGTCAAATGTACTGACTGAAGTCTTCTTTTTGCTCATTCTGAAAGGAAACAGTTGATAATCTTCTAATAACCTTTTACTGTGTGTTTTTCCTCCTGATTTTATTCAATAATAGTTCTCCATTAAACCTTGAGTTAGCAATAATAGCTCCTTAAGAATAGCCACAGTTCCTGTACTGACTTCTAATGGTGCGTCTTAAACCTCTGTGAAATGTATCAACTGAAGTCTTCTTTTGGCTCGTTCTGAAAGGAACCGGTTGACTCTTCTTCAAATCTTTCGCTGTGTCGTACCGTAAAAGAGCATGTTTACGTGTGGCCATTCTTTCCCTTGGCTGAATTCACTTGTCGAAACTCTCCTATTTCTTGTTCCCATGTAGTTTTGTTGTCATTTTTATGGTCTCCCACCTGAAATAAATTGCAAAATGGACCCACTTCCTGACGATATGCCAAATAATTTGACTATGATTATGTTAGCTTGAGGTATCTCAAGATTTAATTTAAAGCAGTTGCTAAATGGCAACTCTATGCAGACACTCTGATAATTCCCCCCCTTCTTGGGATAGAGTTGCAACCATTTGTAGCAAGGTCCATTTTATCAGAAACTGGACCTGAAAGAAACCATTGTTAACATATTAGTTGTATGGTCTCTCATCGTTAACATATCAGAACCTGGACCTGAAAGAATTCTAGGACACTTGTTCTTCTTATAAGTCTATCATCATCTCGTGCATGTTCAAACTTCTGTGGAATCCACAGTTAAGCTCTCATGTATCAAGTACTTTTTTCTCTTCTATGCAACATCTTGATGTCTGCTCGACGTTTAAGGTTCTTCAATTTTAGTTAATTATGGGCACTGGTTATTGCTATCAGTAGATTCTAGGTTCAATATATTATGTCTCATTCGGGTTCTACCTTCGCATGTGTTGCTATTTCTTTTCAACTTTAGACATTCCTAAGCTAGTTGTCATCCTAAAGTTCCTTTTCTAACTCAATGGTTATGTAGCATGTTTCTTGACTGCCTTGTCGAATCATTCTCACTGAATAATAGTCAGCAAATTCTGTCTTTTCTGTGCAGTTGCTCAACTAACAACCAAAATTAAGCATCTGTCATCAGTTTTACACAAGAAGGTATAA
Organism: Asparagus kiusianus; assembly: GCA_022839385.1. NCBI lineage: Eukaryota > Viridiplantae > Streptophyta > Magnoliopsida > Asparagales > Asparagaceae > Asparagus > Asparagus kiusianus. The sequence continues at coordinate 483,841 of BQKN01000914.1, read as the reverse complement.
ATTCTTGCATTATTATTTCACGAATTATTTTCTTTAATGTTATCTTTATACTTCTATTAACGATGAGTTTCACACTTTTCGTTGGCAGGACAAGCATTCCCGAAAAGGGCTGAGTGAGATGGTCCAGAGAAGGAAGAAACTCCTCAAGTACCTCCGAAGAACAGACTGGGACTCTTACTGCTTTGTGCTGTCAAAATTAGGTCTAAGAGATGTCCCTGAGTACAAGGTTCCTGATTACAAGTGCTGAGATTTATCTTCAAACTCTGATCGGAAGATGGTGCTCTTTGGGAATTTGTAGCAAATAATGGCTCCCAATGTTCTATATGATCCACATTCTGAGGAAGTATTCATCACACAGCGGAATGCCCGTGGAGACAGCAGATTATGTTTCGACCTGCTCTATCTATAAAATGTTCCCTGTACAAGAGGTTGATGAGTGTAATTTTTTCAATCTTTCGTGTTGTTGGTTGAAGGTGTAGGCATCTGTAGGAATGATAACTACAGTTTATCTGCAACCACAGCTGTTGTCAGTTCCAATTTTGCTGATTGGTAGACAGTAAAATCTGTTCATGCTTATGAGTTTTAGTGATTTATATTTGGTTACGATGCCTTCCGGACTATTTTTGAGAGCGTACGTGATGCTCGGGTTGTTCTGTGTGCTGAATGAGTTTTAATCTGATTACTGAACAAATTGGTTTCCTGTTTTACTATTTCTTCGAGTTGATACGATGAATATGAGAACGTCACCGGTTTTGAGTTGGTGCCAAATGGGAACTGTTTGCTTTAAGCTTTGCTTTCATATGTTATTGTACGTGCTTTTCTTGGTAGCCGTCAGAAGATGCGGAGACACTTTCAAATATGACAGATGGGGAGTCCTTGTTAGGCAAAAAAAAAAAAAAAGTATAATCCAAGATCCATTGCCAGTTTGCCACCCTGGCACCAAAATAAAAATTAAGCAACAAGCCAACCCAAATAATTCCGCTTTCAGCCCCCATTGCTGTTAGTAGACCCGGTTCGGTTCCGCTCCGTTCCGTTCTTTCATCCTTTTGGCGGCAAATCCGGTTCAGTTCCATCCTCAACTAGAGTTTTTTCAACCCTAAACCTGTGGGTTATTTTGGTAATTTCCAAAAAAAACGCTATAACTTAATCAGATCACACCAGTGTCCTCTCGTTCACCAATCCCAGATTCACCACCGGAACTCCTCCGTTGCTGAGATCTCCATCTCAATGACCTTCTTTCTCTCTCCTCGCTACTAAAAAGGTCAGTTCTTTTTTATTCCAATTTGCTCATTATATTCATAATTCTCAGCTTCGGTCACAAAAGCCCATCGCCAAATCCTCTAGACTGAACTAGATCTACTAACCCATTTCCCCAAAACCCAAAGATACAGCCCTGAACCCTAGATCCAAACCCACGTCGACGGAAAAGATGGGACCTTGCTCAAGATTTGTCGTCTGGGTCATCTCGAATTTCTTAATTCTCCAATCAATTCAAGCCTTTTATCTCCCTGGTAGCTACCCTCACAAGTACCAGACTGGCGATTCCTTATCCGTTAAAGTGAACTCTCTAACCTCGATCGAGACCGAAATACCATTCAGTTACTACTCCCTCCCCTTTTGCCAGCCTCAAGAAGGCATCAAGGACTCGGCCGAAAACCTTGGTGAGCTCCTGATGGGTGACCGAATTGAGAACTCCCCGTATCAATTCAAGATGCACACTAACGAATCCGATGTGTTCCTTTGCCGGTCTGATCTGTCGAAGGACAATTTCGATCTCTTGAAGAAGAGGATTGATGAAATGTACCAGGTGAACTTGATTCTCGATAACTTACCCGCGATTCGATACACCAAGAAGGATGATTACTTCCTTCGATGGACCGGGTATCCAGTTGGGATCAAAGTTGATGACGCTTATTACTTGTTTAACCATTTGAAGTTTACCATTTTGATTCATAAGTATGAGGAGACGGAGACCAATGTGGCTAGGGTTATGGGGACTGGGGATGCTGCAGAGGTGATACCCAGTTTGGAAAAATCGAAATCTGGGTTTGATTTGCCTCCAGGTTATATGGTGGTCGGGTTTGAGGTTGTGCCTTGTAGCCTTCAGCATGATGCGGAGTCGGTCAAGGACTTGAAGATGTATGATAAGTACCCATCGAAAATCCAATGTGACCCTTCAACAGTTGCTATGTCCCTTAAGGAGAACCAACCTATTGTGTTCACTTATGAGTACTCGTTCGTTGATAGTGATATTAAGTGGCCATCTAGATGGGATGCATATTTGAAGATGGAAGGTGCAAAGGTGCATTGGTTCTCGATTCTCAATTCTTTGATGGTTATTGCCTTTTTGGCTGGAATTGTCCTCGTGATCCTTTTGAGGACAGTGAGAAGGGATTTGACTCGGTATGAGGAGCTTGATAAGGAAGCTCAGGCTCAGATGAATGAGGAGTTATCAGGGTGGAAACTTGTTGTGGGTGATGTATTCAGAGCTCCAAGCAATCCAACATTCCTCTGTGTTCTTATTGGTGATGGAGTTCAAATTCTTGGTATGGCATTGGTGACTATCTTATTTGCTGCACTTGGGTTCATGTCTCCAGCCTCTAGAGGAACTTTGATCACCGGAATGCTATTCTTTTATCTCATTCTCGGAATTCTTGCTGGTTATGTTGCTGTTAGGCTTTGGAAAACAATGAGATGTGGGGATCACTCGGGTTGGGTCTCAGTTTCTTGGAAAGTTGCTTGTTTCTTCCCTGGAATCGCTTTCTTTATTTTGACCACATTAAATTTCCTGTTATGGGGTAGTCATAGTACTGGAGCAATTCCTCTCTCTTTATTCGTCATTCTCATTCTCCTTTGGTTTTGCATCTCGGTGCCTCTTACACTTGTTGGTGGATTCTTTGGTGCAAAAGCGGCTCATTTTGAGTACCCAGTGCGAACTAATCAAATCCCTCGACAGATTCCTGCTCAAAAATACCCATCTTGGCTATTGGTTATAGGAGCTGGGACTCTTCCCTTTGGCACTCTCTTCATCGAGCTTTTCTTTATAATGTCGAGCATTTGGATGGGGCGAGTGTACTATGTATTTGGTTTCCTCTTCATTGTGTTGATGCTTCTTGTTGTGGTGTGTGCTGAGGTTTCTTTGGTTCTCACTTACATGCACATTTGTGTTGAGGACTGGCAGTGGTGGTGGAAGTCGTTTTTTGCTTCAGGATCTGTTGCTTTGTATATCTTTTTGTACTCGGTGAACTACCTTATCTTTGATTTGAAGAGCTTGAGCGGGCCTGTGTCTGCTACGCTTTACCTTGGATATTCTCTCTTCATGGCTATTGCTATAATGCTTGCAACGGGGACAGTCGGGTTCATCTCCTCCTTCTGGTTTGTTCACTACCTTTTTTCTTCAGTGAAGTTGGACTGATCTCGTACTACGAGCTATATTGCTGGTGATCAAGTGGAAGGTGAAATATCTGTTCTTTTTGGTTAGTTATTTAGTCTGTTCGGCTCTTTACTCTGCTTCATTGGATTTTTGTAGCTTGGTATTTTATACTAGAGAATAATGCCTTTGGCTTCTATTATTCTTTATTACATTAAGATTTATTTATGCTTAATGCCATGGTAAAATGTGAGGTAAAATGTGTCGGGTTGTGATTGTTTCGAAGTACTGTTTCTTTGTTTGTCGTCACTTAATCAGCATATGACACAATATTTCTTGTCAGATTCTGTAATTGTGAATTGCTGAAATATGATAACGCGATGCTGCTGTTGTTGTTTTCGATGTTTCTACAATTTGTGTTATTTTTCATATACCATGTGCTTTTATTGCAATAGTTTTAAGCCTTTATTTGCTTTTTCATTAAAATATAACCGGACTGTTGCTAAACATCATGATACCAAATTACTTTTTTGTTTTGGGAAAGCCCAGATGAGGTGTTCTTCACTTTTACAAGGTTTAAAAGAAACAAGAGAAGAAAATTTTTAGACGAAGTGTTTACTGAAATGGTTGGATAAGTTTAGTATTGTCACGATTTACTATGAAAATAGTTGGCAAAGGAGCTCAAGCATTTTTAGAGACAATAGCACATCAGCATGAAACTAGTATTGTACAGAATCTCTCTTCAGAAAACTCGATAACCTTTGCTTGCTTTTAAAGAGTGTTTAAAATAGTCTTATCCACGTTGGAATTTTTTTTTCCAGAACAAAAAATTGATTTCAGTTTATGAATTTTCCTTTTTCACTGTAACTGCCAGAATGTGGTGTCTCCTCGGTCCCCTCCCTCAGAACCACACTTTGTATTTAATTATTGGTTGCCATTGCATCTGTATTCAGCTGATTGTGTGTTGCTAAGCTGTCTTTGTTTCTTCATTTGATACCATCATTATCTCTAACTTCATTATCGGCTTTAGCTTCTTGTGTTATTTTGGTTGTATCTATTTCTCAACCATCAAGTTTGATGGTCCTTTCGAGATTTGTTTCCTCTTCAAGGTATGATACAACTTGCCTGCAGGATATAATATCTATACTACTTGTTAAAGCATCGACAATATTTCCGTATGATTGGAAAACAATACCAATTAAAAGGTTGGAAAAACAATAGCAAGTGAGAGGTATTCCAACCGAAGTAGGATGAAGAGGCTTAGAATATCATTACAAATTCTCACCTTTGATTAACTGAGAGTTCGGCTGTTTATAAGAATTCCTTTCACTTACCGCCATGTGTTGTTAGTGAAGAATTTTTTGGATGAAACATTAATAGCAGGCTATATATACTAGAGATTTAGTACAGGTAATGCATGTATGATCCTAAATACCCAATGTTGACCTTAGATGCATCTTTAAGATTTTATCCAAATGTGAATGCAGCAAAAGCAATATGCAGTACTGGTGCGTAAAGAATTTTGTATGGTGCTGCAGTATGAAGAAATCTGTATCATATCATTCGATTGATAAAAGATTTATGAAGATGTGTTAGGCCTTCAGGCCTTCTGTTTCATTCTACTGATCAAATATTTTCCCTTTCGTGGAACATGATGCTTTTCAAGGGTAGATGGAATCATCTTTACCATTGAGCTTTTCAATTTTTTTATTTTTTTTATTTAATTTATTTTTTTTTGAGGAAAAGATGGGGTTACAATTTTAAGTTGGGAAGTTGCAAGACGCTGAGAATTTGGGGTTACAAATTCAAGTTGGGAAGTTTCAAGTTTGCTTGCCGGGCCTCTTTTCAATCTTACGTCCTAGCGAGTTATTACAGTAGTGACATTTACAAAATTACCGTGAACTTTGTCAAAAAGTTTGATTAGTTTTCGGATTCAGTCAAAAGTTGCCTTCAGCAGTATTTAACTGATGATATATTTTCTCGTAAACCCTCAATTGAAACAAGGAATAACTTTTTAACTTTCTTTGGTTTTGGTCTGTGTTCAACAACTGAATTTTATTTGCAACTTGGGTACTGGTGAAAATGAAAGTCGAGGATTTTCTCCTCTTTATATCTTGTACCTACTGACTTTTGTTTGCCATTGCTTTCCCTTCATTGAATACGTTTGGGAAGAAATGAAAACACTCGGTAGAACAAATTTCAAAGAGGTGTTTTCTTCTTGCTCACTGATAAATAATTTTCCTCACTTTTAAGCTAGGAAATTATGGAGAGTGTCATCCACTTTTGTCTAGTCATTATTGTCATATTCTCATCATCTCCAACTTCTAACAATATACTCTGTATTAAGAATTGAGTTGATCATGATTGCTTAAGAAACTAGCATACATCATCCCCTAAAGAAAAAGAGTAAACTTCATAAAACTACCATAAATATGAGCGGTCATGCAGCAGGCTTTCACAAATTTTGTAGGGAGGGAAAATATATCACAAACTTTAAAATGTGTGGAAAAATACAGTGTACTGGATCCGGATCCTCTCTTAATGAAAAACTCCTAATATCTCATAATAAGGAGATCCTACACTTTCATTTGCACCATGACCTTTCATTTTCCCACTCATCCTTGTGGGCCCTCCTCTCAACTCTTCACAATTCTTCATTAGGAAATATTAGGATCAGGAGAAAATCCCAATTCGCATGAGCATCCGGTGTCAATTGTGCAAAGTTTTTTTTAGCGCAGTCCCAGGTCAGACCTGTAATTATTATTAGTTAGATGACAGAAATAATCGAAATTCTGGGGTGGGGTGGGGGGGGGGGGGGGGGGGGCCCACAGAGGATAGTTCCTTGGAGCTCTAGCGTTTTAGGTGACATTTTTAAGGAAAGAAAGAGTCATTTGTTAGAAGCCCAACAGCATTATAGATGGCCCTATTAGTAAATCGCGACATCCATCTTTTCTCTAATATTTTAATTAAAGGAATGTGAAATTTAGCAATCCTTCTGCTCCACTTCATGCCTTTTCTAAGTTCTCATGACTCCTAGATAAGAATCTTGAGGATTAATAATTGTCATAACATAAAAATGGACAAGTTTAGATGCATAATCCTCAAGTTATGCATTAGGAGCTAACTAAATTATTCTCTGAAACAAAGTGGACTTTATCTTAAACAAAAGAACAAGCTATTTTCAAATTTAGGTAGGTAATGAGAATGATCTTCATATGTTAATACCCATGTGATTGAATATGCTTTGTGAATAATAGCTGGCATCATTTTCTTTCTTTTTTTTATGGAGGATTCTTCCACCCTCCTGCAGCTGCAGCTAATGTTACATCCTTTACTTGTATATACTGGTTGTTATTCCGCGGGATGCACGTGTATTATCTAGGATTTTTTGGATACTAGTCCCTTAAAACTTTACTAATTTGGAAGTAGCCCCTCAAATTATTGAAATTGCTGGTATGTCCCTCAATGCTAGTATGTAAGCGTTACCAAATAAGTTCCTGAAATCATTTAAATCTTTATTAGGCCTTCTGTTTCTTATAAATTGTTTCGAATTAATTCCTCCAATCAAGAGTTGCACCGGAGGGTTTAATAGCAAATTCAACGATTTGGCTGGCTAAGTTCAAAATTATTAAAGATTTGAGGAGAGGAGGAAAAAAAAAATTTAATATGTATTTTGAAATTAGCCTGCCAAATCATCGAAATATATTAAAAGGATTCACTCAGTAATCAGTAATCTATCTCCAGCAATAAAACGGCAAGCAACCGATACACAACTGTGTGATAGTTCAAGTGGTTGCAACTCCAATTGCTATCACCCCAACAGGATTAAAAAAAAGCTCATACAGCAAAACGAACATTTGCAACTACAATTATAATCGAAACTTACAAAATTGTAAAACTACAATTAATCTCATTACCAAAGCAGAGTTACAACAATGGTAAGGACATGCAATTGACACCTGAATTGCAATTTCAGTTAGAACAAACCGAACAACCCCCAGTTGCGAGCATTTTAGTTAACCTAACCACTTTCAACCTAATATGTGGCATTCCGTTTTGGACATGCATTTGTGATGTCTTAGGGGCTGTTTGGTTGTTTTCTTTTGCCCCTGATTCCCTGCCAAACTGACAGTTTGCTGTCAATTTTGACAGCTTTCTTGCCAAAACGCCGACTCAGGGGCAAAAGAAGCAAAACAAACAGCCCCTTAGCTTCTACAACGCATGCATGGACCTCGAAAGTGGTGTTACTTTTGTTAGTCTAAGGTGTAGACCCAAAGTTCGAGACGAAGACTGGAATCAAAAGGGCAGAAAAACACGAGGACAGATCTGCGGTCGACCGGGTCGGTCGACCGCGAACGTGCACAGGGAGCTGGGAGGGCCTGGATCAGGTCGCGGGGG
>BQKN01000914.1:449189-466073 GCA_022839385.1 Asparagus kiusianus | reverse complement strand
GCACAATACTTTGGATCTATAGTATTATCAGTTCCTCCTCCTACCCCCAAAGAACAACTAAGCTCCGCCACTGGTTCAAGGGTTGAGCGGAGACAAATTAAATAGTTTAGGCGCAAGTAGAGACTAAAGCGTCATTTAAGATATCTAAATTTAAATCCAATATTTTCGATAATCCAATTCTACTCCATTCCAATTAACTACTAGATATCTCAATTCTAGAGTTAACATATACGGTTAATCATTAGAATTTTATTCTAGTACATACCGATTATTGTTCAAAAATATCTCAATTTAATAAAACATGAAATTTTCCATAACCCAATTCTACATTCTGTCAATTCACTAATTGAGATAAATTATTTTGAATGTTTTTGAGTCTATCTTTTCACCATTCACTAATTAACCATGGTAAATTAACTATTGAGCTTAAATCTAACGTTTTAACACCTTTGAACCACTTCCATAACTCTAATACCAACTTAATTTCTCGATTTAGGAAAGTAATGAATGTGAAGCTTCCACCATATATATATGTCCCACTCACCCACCATATACATTTGGCCTCTTCTCAATTTTAGGACAGAAATAACTCCATTACCAAAGTTGTCAAATGCAATTTTGCCCGATTTCTCAAGTAAGTGTGCACGATTTGCTTGGGGTCCTCATCGCACTCCATATCCCCCGTGGACCCGTTAACAAAACCCACTGACGCAAAGCTCTTCAATTATTTCCTCATCATTCGTAAGGAAAATGACTTAATGGTCCAAAATATGAGATCAAGTGATGGGACAGGTAAAGTGTCCATTCTCTATTGCATAATGAGTTGGCTATAGAGAAGGAACATCTCACCTGTCTTTTTCCTTGTTCCTATATTTTGGGTCCTCCTAGCAACACTCCCTTCGTAAAAGCTACGAACTACGATTAGGACCCCACCACCACTTTCTTCTGCCTACTTATTGAAGTGGCTCCCTATAAATAGAAAATTGATGAGGCCCCTAATTGCAAAATTAGGGTCCCTCTCTCTAGACTCGAACTAGATTTTGTCGTTCTCTCTCTCCCTCTAACGGCGTGATGGCGGGGGGAGGAGTTGGGGCGCCGCTTGGAGTGGCGAAGGAGAGGGTGGATCAGTACAAGGGGAGAGTGACGGCGTTTGTTTTAACGGCGTGCTTCGTTGCCGCCGTCGGCGGTGCAATTTTTGGTTACGACATCGGGATCTCTGGTACTGGATTCTTTCCCTTATCCATTTTTTCTGCAGAAAAGGACTTTATCAGTTCTTTAATGGCATTTCTTAGAAAAATGGAAAGGTTGCAAGAATTAATGGTTTAGGTGTTTTTGGCGAGTGACGGGAGGGGATGTGTGGAATCTTCACACTGTTGTTTTTATTACTGGATATTCAAAAGCTTTCACGATTCGAAGAAAATATCAGATGTCTACGTGGCAAATAATGTGCCGTGAGTTTGTACCCAAATAGTGTCTAGGAATTTGACACGTAGAGCATGGTGGGTCCATGTGTTGATTTGTGGATTGTTTGCGCTTAAATACCCGAAAGTGTTTACCCAGGAGTGCTGCTAAATATGACACTATTGGAGGGGGTAAGTGAGGGGTGCCCTTTCTATTGGATAATAAGCTGTTTCTCTTTATTGTATAATGACCAGCTCATTATGCAATAGGAAGGCAACACCTCACATGTCCTCTTTATTAGTGTAATATTTTGGGTCCTAAAGATATTTTTCATTCGTATAATCAAATGGGACTACGAAGAATAATTTAGGAGAGGACAAAAAAATCTAAATTATTGAATGGTGACAATGCCTGCTACCTAACTAGTCATGGTAGATGGTAGGCTTAATTAGTTCAACATGGAATCATGGACACTATGGTTTGGTCTACTTCACATCAGAAAAACAATAAAAATAAAAGAAAGAAGTTTCTCAATTCTTCTTAATATGGCAATGCTATGAAGTGTGGAAATATCAAAAACCATATTCTAATAGAACTGATACTAAATAATAATAATAATACTAATAAAAGTTCTTAGAAATATTTTTTGCCATGCATCCCAAGATTAATAGTTGGTTTGATCGGTATAAAATATTAAAGATTAAGTTGAAATTACTTTAACATGTGAAAAAATAGAAATTTTCTTCGGTACATAACAACTACTTGAATACAACGGTCAGAATCCAAGATTTTTTTCCCCTTGAATTAGTAGATTTTGCATGTTTTCATCTAAAATATATCTATTGCATATACCTCTGCTTCCAGATTTTTGTTCCGATTATTCTTCGAAAAATGCATTGACAATTAACTGAATTTGTTGAGTCAAATTTAACGCAGGAGGAGTTACATCAATGGATCCATTCCTCAAGAAATTCTTCCCAGTTGTATACCGAAAGAAGAACAGTCCATCGAAGAACAACTACTGCAAGTATGACAACCAGGGATTATCGGCTTTCACCTCCTCCCTCTACCTCGCAGGTCTCGTTGCATCCTTAGTGGCTTCTACAGTTACCAGAAAATATGGTCGACGGGCTAGTATTATTTGCGGTGGTATCAGTTTCATGATCGGAGCTACACTGAACGCTGCAGCACAAAATCTCGCCATGCTTTTGCTCGGTAGAATCATGCTTGGTGTTGGAATCGGCTTTGGAAATCAGGTGATTTGATGCCCAGGATGCTTATTTCAATGGTTCAAAGTAAATGGTATTTAGGATTTGGAAGCGTCTACTATCAAATTGTGCTGCAGAAAACTTTTGAAACTGTGGAAATAATGGTGTCAAGGGTAAACTCACCCCTGAAGTAGTAATAACATCAATAAAGTTTGAAAGTAGTTCATTTGGAAAACAGATATATATCCATCACCAAGGTGGAATTGAATTTGGGAAGTGAAGAAATTTAGACTGAAAGTTTCGGTCTTATATTTATATGCCCTGAAGTTTAGAGATGTTTTAGGCAAACAGTAACAATTTAGGAGTATATTCACTAATTTTATCCTCATTTCAGCAATGGTGATATTTTCAACATATATTGAGAAGTGTCATCTCTCTATATATTTTTCAAATTGCATATTTGCATTTTTCTTAATATTTTACAACCTGAACCGAAATAGGTGTCCGAATTAGAATGTATCAATATTGTACAACCATCAAGCTGAGGGAAAAATCTTATAAGGGGTATTCTGCGTAAAATCAGACAGAGAGAAAGGGGAATATAACATGCACTCCAGCACTGATCTAAGTTAGCGATTGCACTACTGATACAATATTGATGATTGCACTTATACATTATTCTGATTGTACTAATATTTAGTACAATGATACTGTATACCGATTGGACTGATTTAGTAGTTTTAACAATTTCCCCTCCTTAATCTTTCACAGGCTGTTCCCCTCTACCTATCGGAAATGGCCCCTGCGCACCTTCGCGGTGGCCTGAATATGATGTTCCAACTCGCCACCACCCTGGGCATCTTCTCCGCCAACATGATCAACTACGGCACTCAAAAACTCAACCCCTGGGGCTGGCGCCTCTCCCTTGGCCTCGCAGCGGTCCCCGCGTTCCTCATGACACTGGGCGGACTCCTCCTCCCCGAAACCCCCAACTCGCTCATCGAACAAGGCAACCCCCAACTTGGCCGCAAAGTTCTCGAGAAAATTCGCGGCACCTCTGAAGTTGATGCCGAGTTTCAGGACATGACCGAGGCCAGCGAGCTCGCTAACTCGATAAAACATCCTTTTAGGAACATCTTGGAGCGCAGGAATAGGCCGCAGCTGGTGATGGCGATATTTATGCCAACATTTCAGATACTTACAGGGATCAATTCGATATTGTTTTATGCGCCTGTGTTGTTTCAGAGTATGGGGTTTGGTGGAAACGCCTCGTTGTATTCATCGGTGATGACTGGCGCGGTTCTGGCATTGTCGACTCTGGTTTCGATTGCGACCGTGGATCGGTGGGGACGGAGAGTGTTGTTGATTGCTGGAGGGATTCAAATGATCATTTGCCAGGTAAAAAAATGTATAAAAAAATGTGCTTTGAATAGAAATGCATTGCAATATCAGTTCAGTAGAACAAGTATATACCTGAGTTTATCTGAAGCTCAATTATCTTTAAAGCCTTTACCGTCAAAATGAGAGAGCATTTTTAAGGAGAAATTTTCAAAATAGATCCATTTATAATTTTATTCCCCAAAATAGACTCATTTCAAATTTATTTATAAAAATCGACCTATTTCGGGCACTTTCGCAGCGCGGGCTAAAACTGGATTGATTTAAAAAAAACAATTCTTTTTAATTAGTTGGGCTTGTCAACCCTGACTAATTAAACACTACTTTAATTACACGGGCTAGTAGTGAGGGTTGAAACTATTGTTCAAAATAGCCATGATTGTTATCACCAACTATTTAGAAGGTTAATTAACCATGTTACTAATTAGTTGGGTGTGGCGACCCCGGCTAATTAGAAAGAAATCTTTTGACCTAGTTAAAACTCGGTCGATTTCTGTGAATATGTTTGAAATGGGTCGATTTTAATGAATAAAGTTATAAATGAGTTTGTTTTGAAAATTTCTCCTATTTTTAACCAAAAAACTATATATCAATAAGAGACGGGATAACTAGTAAGAATGGCAATAACTGTAGTATACATTCAGTATTATTTCATTATTACTACTAAAGTAACTATGTAGAACATTGTCTGAGCAATGCAGACTAGTACAATTAACATAAGCATTCTAGTAAAATTGAAGTATTCCCAATTCTATTTTAACCAGTCAGTTCTAATTACTGTATTTTGTATTTGATACTATTTTCATGTTATTACTAGAATGAAACCATATATGATAGACCAGATCATTTTATCTTATTAATTTCAAAACAAAATAGAGAAATCTATGTAACTCTTTGTTGGGATGGGAAAAACCCGTTGAGGAGATGGATTATTTGAGCGTTGAGTTCGAGCATATTTAACAATTTTTTCACTTCAAACTCTTTCAGTAGGGGGCTAATTTCCACCTCATGCCTATTTTTGCACAAAACCCCACACTTGATCGAGTGGATGCGACACTCTCTCTTCGATCACACTCTTGTACATGTACAAGATAGTGAGATACAAGTACTTGCGATCTTTTTCCCAGCGTGAAGCTTTTCTACTTCTTCGTGTCACAGGTGATCGTGGCAATCATACTCGGCCTAAAATTCGGCAAAGACGAGCAGCTCTCCAAAGAATTCTCCGTCATCGTAGTCGTCGTGGTCTGCCTCTTCGTCGCCGCCTTCGGGTGGTCGTGGGGCCCGCTCGGATGGACGGTCCCCAGCGAGATATTCCCGCTGGAGACACGGTCCGCAGGGCAGAGCATCACCGTCTCCGTCAACCTCTTCTTCACTTTCGTCATTGCCCAGTCCTTCCTCACCCTCCTCTGCTCCTTCAAGTTCGGAATATTCCTCTTTTTCGCCGGTTGGATTACCGTGATGACCGTTTTTGTGTATGTTTTCTTGCCGGAGACGAAGGGGGTGCCGATTGAGGAGATGGTGCTCCTCTGGAGGAAGCATTGGTTCTGGAAGAAGGTTATGCCTCCGTTGGTTATAGAAGAGGGGAAGGATGTGGGGGTTGAGGTGAGGGAGTTTTAGAGGGGTGATAATTAATTGCTGGTTGTTGTAGCGAGGTTTCGTGTGTGAGAAAACAAAAGCTGAAATGGAATGAAATACTACAGTTGACATTCGCATGACTAGATCTGATAATTAACCATTACTACATGGTTGAGGTGGTTCGAAATAGAACCAGTTTAGTTTTCATTTTTTGCCTAAGAAAAACTTGGCCACCTTCTCCTCAAATTAAATCTGACTAGGTCAGAACCTGATCAAATTTTGAGAGAGAGCCAGATTGGCCCCAACACCCCCTTAAGTATTTGATGAAGTCACAACTTGCGTCTAAAAGTACCAATTTGTCTATTTTATTATTGGTTTTTCTATAGAGTGCCCATGTGCACTCTATAAGAGAGGAGAGAGATAGAATGAGATGATTACGGAGGGGATCCCAATACAAATCAGGTGGGCCCCCTCCTTAATAATCTCTCTCCTTTTCTATAGAGTGCCCATGGGCACTCTATAGAAAAAAAAACCCTTTTATTATTTATACCATGTTTGCTGTCCAATGCGGTCCTTTTATGAAACAACCATTAAATACTTAACGAAAATTTTAAAAACTTCAAACATCCTCCAGAAACGTTTGAAATTTATAACAAACACCTTGAAATAAAACTCAAAAATTACAAGTAACACCACAAAAATAAAAATTATAAATAGCCCTACAAAACTATGAAAATTACAAATGCGCACTGAATATTTAAAATTTGCAAAAACACTCCAAAAAATTTGAAATCACTAAAAACATCTTGAAATCTAAAATTTACAGATAGTCCTTTATATGTTTGAAAAATTACTAATGGGCCCTAAAATTTTTAAAATTTATAAAAAACCATTAAAATTCTAAAAAATTTAAAAAATCCCTAAAAATCTAAAAATTACCAACAACCCCTTGAAATTTTTCCAAGGGGTGGTTTGTAAGTTTTGGATTTTGAGGGATTTTGAGGTGTTTTTCATAATTTTCAGATCTTTAGTTTGTTTTTTGTAAAATAATAATCTTCCATGGTTTTTTTGCAGATTTCATATCCTCAAGGGGCTATTAGTAAAATTTTAAAATATATGGGTTTTTCTTGTAATTTTGAAAATTTTAGTGTGGCTTGCATAAAATTTAGATTTTTTAAAGTTTGTAAATTTAAGATTTTTAAGGGGCTATTTATAATTTTCAAGGTGCTTTTCAATTTCTAATTTTCAAGGTATTTTAATAATTTTTAAATTCTTCTAGAGTTGTTTGTAAATTATAGAAAAGACCCTAAAATGATATGCTACGTCACGCTTTATTAAGCATTTATTGGTTGTTTCACAAAAGTATTGCATTGAGCAAAGAAACATAGCATAATGAGGAAAGTAAGCAAATTGATGTTTTTTGAGGTCAAGGTTAGACTTCAAATAACACTTTAATGTGGAGTTAGTCATTTTGTCCCTCCTCAAATGTAGTAGTTTTTCTTGCGAGTGCAGATCCCATTAAAACCATTTCTGAAGGAGAGTGGTACGAGACTGATTGGCAACCACTCATAGATAACATGCACAAGAAATTGGCTACATGGAAGGAAAATTGTTTATCTTTTGGTGATAGACTTGTACTCTTAAATTCAGTTCTATCTTCAATTCCATTATATTATATGTTCTTTTACAAATTGCCTAATTGGCTAATAAGAGAAATGGACAAGATTAGAAAAAATTTCCTCTGGACAGGAACGGCTGATACAAATGCTTTCAAATGTTTGATTAATTGGAAGAAAGTATGTTTGAGTAAATCTGAAGGTGGGTTAGGAGTCAAAGATCTATCTGCATTCAATGCTTCTCTTTTAGCCACATGGCTCTGGAAATATTTGGACAACAATTCTACAAGTGGTGTATTTCTCAGACAACTTTATTTGGACATGAATTCATGCATTCAAAATTCCAAAATTCCAAAATAAATCATTCTAATTTATCTTTCTGGAATAGAATTATCTCTCATAATGAAGCTTTCTTTCATCATGTTATATGGAAGTTTGGTTCAGGAGAAAAAAATTAGGTTTTGGGAGGATAAATGGCTTGGGTTAAACTCCTTAGCTAGCTTATATCCTACACTAAATAATTTATCACTCTCTGCCAATGTGTCTATCCGTAGTCAAGGATTTTTTTTTCCATAACAATTCATGGATTTGGCATCCTTTGCTTAAGAGATGTATATCACCTTCATCACAAACTGATAGATTACAATTCATGAATGCCATTGAGCCTTGCAGTATCAATAATCAACATGATCTTCCAAGATGGTCACTCACATCTAATGGAGTCTACACGGTCAAATCTTTATATAATTTCCTTAATTCTAGAGGAATTACATCTCCTATCTACAAAGCTATTTGGATTTCCAGCATCCCAAGAAAGGTTCGCTTTTTTAACTGGCTTTTATTCAATAATAAGTTGCACACTAAAGATATTCTTATATTAAAAGGTTGGTAAGGCGATACTTCACGTTCATTTTGTGGCTTGGAAACTGAATGCCAAGATCATTTATTCTTTTCTTGTCCATTATCTATGCAAGTCTGGACACACGCTTACTTCTTACCTTTCCAATGGCCAATATCTTTTATGGATATGTTACAAAATATTGAACAGTTAAGAGGGATTGAGGGAGATTTATGGCGTTTATTCTTCTCTGCAATATGTTGGAACATTTGGATTACAAGAAACAGGTTTATCTTTGATCAAAGAAACTTCTCTTACAAAGCTATTATTAATCAATCTATTTCTGGTATATATGAATGGGCAGGTGCTGGAAGAAGTTCATGTGCTAAGCGTTTGTTAGCAAGACTGGAATCTTAACCAATCAGCAAGGCAAGTTTTTAACAGTGATCAAATATGATTCAGATCTCGTTTCTGTTTTTTCCTGAAAACATGTATTTAGAATACTATAAGTTGTTATGGTCTTTAGTATTTTTTGCCTGTTAGTCTATAGAATTTATGTTCAACTTAATATATGTATGGATGGTTTTTGTTCTTTCTTATATATGTGTCAACGATAAGTGACGGCAATGCACACTTCTCGTCTTCATGGATCTTTGAAAGAAGAAAGTTATACGTCCCTATTAAGCTGAATTATACTTTCTATCTACTAACACCAGGATACATTTCATGTCCATCTTTTGTAACTAATACTTTTATTATCTTTTAATTTAATGAACAGGGAGCATCCCTTGTTTTTTTGTCAAAAAAAAGGAGAGTGGTACCATCTATTTCAAATTTAAAGAACGAGATTATGCTGCCTAAGTTTTCACATTTGTCTTGAAGACTATCATTTTTTTAAAATCGCTATTCTGCAAAGTTGCTATTACAATATTGAAAATCCTACATGGCATAATTTTATCAATCAAAATTGGAATGATTGCTAAAGATTAGAGTAACTGGATCTTTCTAGTTACCTCATAATTAAAACTAGTCTTTTAGCTCGTGCTAAGCATGGCCTTTCCACCAGTTTGTGAAACTGCTCTCATTTTCGGTCTTCCATTTACAAAAAGAATCTTCAAATGCAATAGACATGCATAAATTGAAATATTGATTGTCAAGTATGTATGTATGTATGTATACATGCATGCTTGTATGTATGTATGTATGTGTATACGCATGTATATATAATTAATTAATATTTTATTTATATGGTTAGAACTTTATATCTTATAAACTAAATAATATATATCTAATTGTTTATTTGTTGAACATTTGATTAAATATTTTACAAACTGAAATAATTTTTAGTTTATTTTATTAATATTATTTATCTAAATCAAATATTTTTAAAATACCTAATTATTAATTTTTTAAAAAATAAAAAATTTATAGAGTCTTAGGAATACACATATATTAGCATACCTACAATATTATATCATAATAAATTATCTGACCTATCACTAACTTTGTGTAAAATTCCCTACAATACAAACTTTTATAGAAACACGTAAAATTCACACTTATACATAAAATTGTAGTAAGATTCTTCTTCTCAAAATTTATGGTTTAAATATTTCTCCAAAACTAAAAATATTTCGTTCATAATTTATATTTAAAAAGTTTTATCTATATGAAATATATTTATAAAATTTAATTACAATTTTCAAAAACAAAAATTTTGATAATAATAATCATAAAATAGTTCCCTACCTACCACCAAATTTAAAAAATATTCCATACCCTACCTACCATATTATATCATAAAAAATGCGCTTACCTACCACCAAATTAAATAATAATTTCTTACCAACCAAAACTTCTATAAGAACTCATTCACTTCCTACTTATGTGAATCATTGAAATAAGATTTTTTTTCCTTTACATTTTTGGTTTATGAATCTATCTAAATAGTAAGTTATGATTTTATTTTTTTCATTATGATATAATATTATAGATATGCTGATATATGTGTATTCCTATGACTCTATAAATTTTTTTTAATTAATCAATAACTATGTTAAAATTAATTTATTTAGATAAATAATATTAATAAAATAAATTACAAATCATTTCAATTTGTTAAATATATAGTCAAATGTTCGACAAATTAACAATTAGATATGTATTATTTAGTTTATAAGATATGAAGTTCTAACCATATAAATAATATATATATATATATATATATATATATATATATATATATATATATGTTGATAGGAGTCTTGCTCTATATATATATATATACTTGATAATCAGTATTTTAATTGATGCATGTCTATTACATTTGAAGAGTCTTTTTGTAAACGAAAGACCAAAAACGAGAACAGCTTCGCAAATTGGCGAAAAGACCGTGCTTAGCAAAGGATAAAAGACTAGCTAGTTTATGATTAAGCGGACAATAATTATGAAGATGAATGGATGGACGGTTGAGATTTATGTCAGGTGGCAGGAGAATGAGAGAATAGAATTCCTGACGTGGCAATCTCTGGGAGGATTTGAGGAGGAGAGTTTTGCTTTAACATATACATAGGGCATGTTTGTTTCACCAAGTTTATGGAATAGGAATGATATTTGGATCTGACAGTGACGTTTTTGTAATTAATAGAATCTAACTGAATCCTAATCCTGAGTTTGGTTCAAAATTTTTTTATAGAATTTCTATTCTATAAAGTGGCTCAGCTCAAACAGTGATAATTTCAGGAAACCCAAATCCGTTCTTTTTGAGAGGAATTGGGCGTGGTTTCTGACACCTCTTCCAATTGATCTTATTCCAATTCTTATTCCGATTTCTGACACCTCTCCAAATTCTTTCTGAACCAAACATGATATTAGGAATTGGACCAATTCTATAAAAGTGAGATTCCTAATCCTTTGGGTGAAACAAACATAGAATGCAAAAAAAAAAAGGATTCCATAAAACTAAAACTTGTCTATAAATTTTATATGGATTAGGTTGGAATCCATAAATAAAATAGGATTCCTAATCCTATTCCTAGCCTCTATTGAACCAAACAGGCCCATATAGTAACAGATGATCTCGATCATTGTAAATCAATTTATTGGGAGGGCTAACATCTCAACCGCCCACCAATTTTTTATCTAGTGGTCGTGATTTCATCTTTCTGAATGAAAGGAATATCGAAGACCACTTCCCGAATAGAAGTGGTCTTGCTATATAATTTCCTAACCAAAGGGAGAAGAAGCACAATCTCCCCCTTGCACACTACTGTTTATTGATTCTGTTGTTGGTGAAGATGAAAAGTTTGCTAATTTCACACGTGGATGAAATTATTAAATTTTATCATTTAAGAAAGAGGAAATAATGTTGTATTTCTGAATGAAATTGCGATGAAAATACATATTTTATACACTAACAACAGATCGATCATGCATGTACACGTCTTAACTCTACCTAAACACACGATACGATACTTTCAAATCCGTCCGGTTTAAGGAGGCCGCCGTCACGACGATCACCGATACCCAGTAAGCGCAGCAGTCTCTCGGTAGCTATCTCGTTCCTGATGGTCTCCACATCGGCCGGCTTCCTCAAGAAAAAGGAGGAGGGCAAAGGAAGACATGAAGGAGGCGGCGACAAGGTGGAACCGATCAAGCCCGCGTACCCCTCCCTGCTACCGGTTGAACAAAGAACCGCCAACGGTTTATCGACGACGGGAGGAGGCGTAGGCAGCAGACCTTTCGACTTCATCGCGGCAAGAGGAGGCGTGGGAAGCAGGTCCTTCCGCTTCATCGTCTCCTTACAAAGAACCAGAGACGATTTGTAGGCGGCGGCGGCTGCCGGAGGAGGAGTAGGCAGCAGACCCTTGGACTTCATCGTCCCCTTCCCTTGCTTCTTGTGGCGTGCTCCCATTGAGATCGACCGCAGAGAGAGCTAAACTAGCTAACTGATCTTCTGACGAGCAGGGTCGGTTGCTTTTATTAGATCCGATATCCTACTCCTAGTCCAACGAGGAGTTGAATTTGGTAGTGGCGGTTCACACAACTCAACTTGGACTTTTATACTGTTTATTTATTATTATTATTATTATTATCACAACTATCAAGTTATAATGTAGTATAGATGTTGAACTCATGACGAAGATGTGTGTTTGGAAATTCTAAATTTAGTTCTATTGGAAAGGGTAGAAAAAAAGAAGTGAAAATGCAAGCGTAGAGATATAGGGAGGGAAAAGATATAGAGAGGGGTTTATCACAAATTTCAAAAAAGGATAAAACAAAAGGAAGTAGGAGCAAATAAAAAGAAAACAAACATGCAACTAAAAAAATAAAAATAAATAAAAATAAAAAATAAAAAAAGGAAGAAGAGAAAATTCAACAAAATAAAACCAAAAAGGGCAAAATCAAGAGAGGAAGAGAAAAATTAAACCAAGAAAGATTAAGAAAAATAAGTAGAGAAGTTAAGAATCTATATATAATTAAATCCGCTAGTTAATTTCAATTAGGATTTATAACTACTCTCTTCTTATCTACTTTAGATTTATTATGCATAGACTATCAAACCATTTAAAGAAAGCATAATCTATCAAATTATCATCTAGACAAAATCATCGCTTATAAAAGAAATAAACAACAAGATAGTATAGAATTCATAAGCATAACCTATCAAACCACTCAAAATAAGCATAGATTATCATATTCTTTGTTCTACCAATCAGTTCTCTAGTTGATTGTCCTAAGCAAAATCGTTTTACACATGAAGAGAGAAATACATAAACTATATAATAAACTAGTTTCACACAATCCTAGATTTCTATAATAATTAGTTACTCATTTTACAAAATAAAAATAAGATAATAAACTCTATACTAGTAAGCATAAAGAAACAAGAGGTAAATCTAAACTACAAGCAATAAAAGAAAGAAATAAAAAATCAAAGTATAAAAGAGCAAGAAAATAAATCTACACAATAAAAGGATGAAATAAATCTACATAGTAAAGCAATAAATCTAATCAACCAAACATAAAATCAAAACAAGAAAAATAAAATACTAAAATATGCAATTCTAAAATATGAAAATAAAAGAAAAAAAAATAAAAACCTACATTGCAAAGGATTGAGCCATCGTAAGAAAATCTTCATTTTCATCATCAAAGAGAAGAAGAATAAAAATTAAAAAGGAAGATAAAAATTTTTATTTATTGTAAATAAAAAGTTTATAATTTTGAAATGCATTCTCAATTAAGAGCGGTCCTTCTCTTCAAAATGGAGTTTTTATAAAATTTTCATGCACAAACTCCTCGCTCTCTAACACTATTTATAACATACTACATTCAACAAAAGCTCTTGGATTTGTCTTGATCTCCAAAAAAATCTCAGCCATTTACTATTCAGTTTTGATTCTGTTAGGAACTAATTAATTATCCAACCGATTAGCCAATTGATTAGTTAATTGATTAGAATCTCTCAAATCTGCCACTCTAGATAGCTGTCTCATCGTGATAAGCGATTTTCATATATAATAGATTATGTTTTCTAGATTGAGAGATAATATCATTTCTTTGCGGTTGACAATCCTGAATATGAATTTGACTTGATTTTTTTCATATTGGTTCCTTATTTCTTAGGATTCTTCTAGGTTTTAGTTAGAGATTCAAGAAGAGGTATATTAGGCTTCTTTGAGCTCTTATTTGATAAATTCTTTATTACCTATAAATTCATAAAAAAATATTGTTTACAAGTATATTTATTCAATAAAATAGATAATGATGGTATAAAAGTATAATAAAATATGATGATCAAATACCCCATACACTTAAGCTTTTGCTAGTCCTCTAATAAAGAAAAATAAATCCTAACTTACTTTTTAGCAATCGCGATTGTATTTAGCATATGTAAAGTGTCTTTAAACCCCATATGTTACGCTAGAAGACGAGTTGTAGTCACGTAAGGGTTTGCGGTGAATATACCCATAAAATTCAGTGAACTTGCCTATTTGAAGAAGTCAATATCTAATTAATTTACTTGATATCTTTAAATAATCTAATTAGAGTTAGTTTACACTTTAGAAAATATTTTTATGCATAACTCCAAAGTAATTTTTGAAAGAACCCTAACGCCACTAGGAAAGAATCTTAGAGGGTAGTGAATAGGGTTTATGCTAATTTAATTCGGTTTATGCTACCCTCGGACCTGACCCAACCCACGGGTTGGGTTGCGCCTAGGTTGAATCAGGCCTGATAATATATTGGTCAGGCAGTGTTACGGCCCACAACAGGCTAGGCAAAGTCGGTCCATGGGCCAACCTAGCGCAGCCCATCCACCCGCCCACCTAAACTTTGAGGGGTTTTGCACAAAACTTCCTAAACTTTTTTAAAACCCAACAAAGAAAAATTAATTTTGTAAGGAAGATGAAAGTACCCCTCCACACTTACACTGGAAACTAAAGTCTGAAATGTTCAAGACATTTAATAGAATAAAAGAAGTTAAGATGACTATGGGCAAAATCCCGCAAAAATGGATTTGTGAAATTCAAATACTTAAGTGAAGTTATCTCAAAAATAACCAAGTTTATGGAGTTTTGTTAAATTTATCATAAGAATAACTAATGTTTTTGGCAAGCCCTTTCTTTTCTTCTCCAAAAAAAAAAAATCCCTCGTAAGATTTCAGTGAGTTACAGCAGTGCAAATTGATTGGGTATGGCTCTGGTGTGACACTTCACTATATTTGTCGAAGTTTACCAATCAAAGATGTAGATACAAGTATGTCCTCATAAAGAAAACTCATGAATTGGAATGAACGTCAAGGATTAGACTAACTAGATTTTCTCCAATTGCCGTTTAATTAAAAATAATTTCGATCCTCTAAAATTAATCTATTAGGAGAGATAAAATTTCAAATGGCTATCCCTTTTTTTTTTTTTATGTCGTCACGTGATTTCATCTTTCTGAATGAAAGGATCAAAGACCAATGCATAAAAGTATAATTTGTTATCGAAGTTAAAGGGGAAGAAGCACCCTAAAAGATCACGTAGCCTCTACCTAGTTCTTGAACCAGAAAACCCCTTTCACAATACTGATTATTGATTCCGTTGTTGCTAAAGTTAAAAAGTTCGCTAATTTTCACACGTGAACTAAATATTTAACAAATAGTTTGATTTGTTTATTAAACAAACAAATCAAATATAGCTATAGTTAAATTCTATTCGTTTATGAACCGAATAATAAAAGCTATTCATTTATTATTATTAAACGAACTATCGAGTTGAATATTACCGAATATTTTAACGAATAGATATCAAAGTATTTGTTAAATATTTAGTTGGTTTTCGGCCCTAACTATAAGATAGAGGAATGAGTACTTCAATTTAAGAAGTTAAGACTCAGATTAGGTAACGAGTTTGAGGAGAGAAGTGGGGTAAGTTAAGGTACAATAAGATAGAGGGATGGGTATTTTTGTTTTCCTGAAAGGGCCTGTTCGGTTGTTTTCCGAAAAAAAAAAGAAATCAGAAATGTCTTACGAAAACAAATTCCCAGCATTTCAATGTGTTTTCTTAGATTTGAAGTATTACGTTCGTTTGCACATGGAAATCAAGGGATTGAAATCAGAATTCACCTTTATTGTGTTCGTTTCAACTCTTTGAAAAAAGAAATGTATTGTCCTTTGCCACATTACTATCATTTCACCTGTTCGTATTGCACAACTTCACATTTAGGAAAGCATCAATGGAACTCAACCGGTGAGCTTACCTCCCCAAAACCCAAGCAGTTCACATAACGGTAACAATTGAGCAACGGTCAAAAAAACCCAGCTATGTGAACAGTGCACGCATTTTAAATTTGTAACAGCAACATTTTGCCAACGGATACAATGTATGGTCAACCCCTGCACTTATATAATTGGGATCAACTCAATCCTCCTCAACATATTCTCTCATAAGTTTCCAAGAAACCTGGGCCAAAATACTTGATCATAGAGTCAATGACAAGCTTTGACATGGATGCAAGCCAAGGCTCTCATGGAGAAGCTGCAGAGGTAATGTGCTACTGTAACATACCGACGCCACTAAAGCTTTGCAAATCAGGAGTAAACAAGGGCAAATACTTTTGGGGTTGCGCCAACTATCCAAATAGGCAATGCCAGTATTTCAGGTGGGCAGTAGAGCATCTTGGTAACAAGCGAAAGGTAAATTATGAATGTCCCTCTCCTCAATCAGTTTCCCAAGTTACAGATATGGAAACCAAGCACTGGCGAAGAGAGTTGAAGCTTGCAAACCAACAAGTGGTGTACTTGAAGAAATGTATTGTTGCTTTAGGAATATTTTGTATTTTCCTTGTTGTCATAAACATTATAATCTGCTGTTTGAAAATGTAATGCAAAAGCCGATGAAGGATGCAGGGAATCATGTGTAAAGTTTGACCTATTGTGCTCAGATATATGTCTACATTATCTTATATCCCACACCAGTTAACAATTGCACCACAATGTTGGCTGCATTCCTATCCATGTTTGGATTGCCTCGCCAAAACATCGCATGTACTATCTACTGGAGATGAATATCAGGTAAAAAAGACATTCATCATTGCACAAGCAACACATGTATATAGCTAACAGCCCAAATAACCCAGCTCAGTCACATAAAAAAGGTAACATGCATATAGGTAGCAGCATATAAAAAAATCCCAAAGTCCTGTCACAAAAAAGGGTGCTCATGTGTAAAGACTGGGTTCCAAGTCACCACTTATCAGCTGGAGATGAATATCAGGTAAAAAAGACAGTCATCATTGCACAAGAAAAACACGTATATAGCTAACAGCCCAAATAACCCAGCTCAGTCACATAAAAAAG
>BQKN01000914.1:389586-424189 GCA_022839385.1 Asparagus kiusianus | reverse complement strand
ATATTATAATTTCTTTGCTGCTTCTGTGCTCAAGTACAGTATATGTTATAAACAAAAATCTTTAAGTGAACCGGTTCAAGTTTTCTTGGATTAGTTGGTGTCTAAGGAAAGGTTTAAGGGTTGCGTAACGCGCTCTGTAAGAAACGAGGTACTTAATAGATCTTTGATCAACCTCTAGTACTATCCTTACCTGGCCAAACTACCCGAGTAAAACTTTTATCTTTTCACTTTCAGAGTTTTTGATTTAAAGCAGGTTTAATTAAGTTTCTGGTCTAGTAGCTAGTATTGACAAAATCTTTTATTCAATCAGATTTCAACTACCTAGACTAGTAAAACTCAAATTGGACTTATGGCAATTGATCATTCAAAAAATGTCAAACCTGAGAAGTTCACCGGTATCAACTATAAACGGTGGGCTAATCAGATGAGATATTGGCTCACTATCTTAGGTCTCTTATCAGCCATTGACATTCCTGAGTCTTCTACTAGTGGTACTCAACCTTTGACTCCTGATCCTGAACAGTATGTTCCTTCCACTTCTGGTTCAGGTGCTAGCTCTCTTTCTAGCTCTATGAAACCAGAAGATATTAATTATCATTGTTGTCATAGAATTCTTAGTGCACTTGCAGACAACCTTTATGACATATACTATGAGTTCAAAAGTGCAAAAGACCTATGGCAGGCTCTTGAAGCAGAATATGGCTATGATGATGCCGGAATTCTGCGTTTCACCTCTTCGTCCTTCAATAAGTTCATGATGGTAGATGACAAGCCCATTAATGAACAAATTCATGAATTTTTAGATTTCATTCGTCATCTCCAATCAAAAGGAAACATTTTTACTGATGATTATAAAGTTTCCTGTTTGATTGATAAACTCCCTCCTTCCTGGTCTAGATTTGCTGGAGATCTCCGACACAAGCAAGGAGATCTAACCTTAATTGAGGCCCTCAAGGCCATTCGTATTGAAGACCAGCATAGGCTAAATTCCAAAACCAAGAATGAATCAAAAGCTAAAGTAAACTTGGTAGAGGAAAAGCCTAAATCTAAAAATTTCAAACCCAAATGGAAGAAATTCAAGAAAAACCAAAAATCTTTCAATAAATCTTCCTTCAAATCAAATTCTTCCAATTCCAATTCTTCCAGCCATAAGTCTGATGGAAAGTTCTGCTTTGTCTGTGGTAGAACCAACCATATTTCTTCCAACTGTTTCTTTCGGAAGAAGGAACCGGCTAAACCTGCCCCTAAAGGAAATGGATCAAATAAAGTTAATATGATTGAAGAGAATCCAACCTCCTTCAGGTTAGCCTCATTATCTCATCTTGTAAATTCTCTAACTTCTTCCACTGATTGGTATCTGGATTCCGGAGCAAATATACACGTCTGTAATGATCGCTCTTGGTTTTCAAATTATCAGGAATCACGTGGAGGAAGCATAAGCTTAGCAGATGACTCTACTAAACCAATAATAGGAAGTGGAAGTATAGAGCTCACTATGACTTCTGGAAAAGCACTACATCTGCAAGGCGTCTACCTTGTTCCTTCTCTCCGTCGAAATTTGATTAGTGAATCTCTTCTTCTTAGAACTGGTTATAGGATTGTAAAAGAATCCAACAGATTTGTGATTACAAAGAGTAATAATTTTATAGGAAAAGGTTTTATCTGTAATGGCCTTTTCAAACTCAATGTAATCAATTCCAGTTCTAATGAAAATTCTAAGTCTCCTGTTATTCAAATTGTTGAATCTTGTGATGTCTGGCATGGACGACTTGGACATGTCAATTTTCAAACTTTACAGAAAATGATCAATTTGAATCTTATTCCTAAATCATCTATTGACCTCTCATCCAAGTGTGAGATTTGTGTTCAAGGGAAACACACAAAAAAACCCTTCAAGTCTATAACTAGAAACTCTGAGCCCCTCGAATTAATTCATAGTGATGTGTGTGACTCGAACCGAGTTCTCACCCGAGGGGGTAGGAGATATTTTGTGACCTTTATAGACGATCACTCCAGATATTGTTACACCTATCTTCTCAGAACTAAAGATGAAGTCTTAGATATGTTTAAGGTCTATAAAGCTGAGTCTGAGAACCAACTAGACAGGAAGATCAAGATCCTAAGATCTGATCGTGGGGGGGAGTATACCTCAAATTATATGACTGAATTTTGCCAAGAACACGGTATTATTCATGAGGTTACTGCTCCCTATACACCACAGTCTAACGGGGTAGCTGAACGGAAAAACAGAACCCTAATGGACATGGTAAACTGTATGTTACTCAGTTCAGGAGCACCTGAAAATCTCTGGGGTGAAGCTCTTCTCTCTGCTTGTTTTATTCTCAATAGGATTCCCCAAAGAAATTCCAATACAACTCCTTATGAATATTGGAAGGGGAGATCTCCTAATCTGAACTTCTTCCGAGTTTGGGGTTGCTTGGCTAAGGTAGCTATTCCCGAACCTAAGAAGAGGAAAATTGGTTCCAAAACTATTGATGCTGCTTTCATTGGATATGCACTAGATAGCAATGTTAATAGATTTTTAGTCATTAACTCTGAAATCAGTGACATATCCAACAACACTATCATTGAAGCTAGAGATGCAGTCTTCTTTGAAAATATCTTTCCTTTCAAATCCAAAATCTCAGAAAATCCTAGAACATCTATTCCTTCTGATCTTCCATCATCTAGTTCTTCCCAACCTTTTGACATTGAGCCTCGAAGAAGCAAAAGAGGTAGAATTCAAAAGGATTTTGGAGAAGACTTCTTTACCTTTCTTGTTGAAGGTGATCCAAGCTCATTCCAAGAAGCAATGGATTCACCTGAATCTCCTTTCTGGAAAGAAGCCATTGATAATGAGATTAAATCTATCATGGAAAACCATACTTGGATACTCACTGACCTACCTCCAGGCTGTAATCCTGTTGGCTGTAAGTGGATATTCAAAAAGAAACTTAGAGCTGATGGTTCCATAGATAAATTTAAAGCTAGATTAGTAGCTAAAGGCTATACTCAGAAAAAGGGCATTGATTACTTTGATACCTATTCTCCTGTAGCCCGAATTTCTACTATCAGAATTCTTTTAGCCTTTGCTGCTATCCACAAACTGATCATACATCAAATGGATGTCAAGACTGCTTTCCTGAATGGTGATCTAGATGAAGAAATTTATATGCACCAACCTGAAGGTTTCATTGCCAAGGGTCAGGAAAACAAAGTCTGCAAACTTGTTAAATCTCTGTATGGTCTTAAACAAGCTCCTAAACAATGGCACCAGAAATTTAACAAAGTCATTGCACAATATGGATTCACGGTGAATGAACACGACAAATGTGTTTATTCAAAAGTGATAAACAATGACTATGTTATCCTATGTCTCTATGTTGATGATATCCTTATCTTTGGAACTACTCTTGAACTAATCTTAAAAGTTAAGGATTATCTCTCCAAAAATTTTGACATGAAAGACTTAGGTCTTGCCGATATGATACTTGGAATGAAAATCACTAGAGACACTAGAGGAATATCCTTGAGTCTTTCTCACAGTATTGAGAAAATGCTGATCAAATTCAACTTTCATAACTCTAAATCTGTTTCCACACCATATGATTCTTCTATACCTTTGAAGAAAAATGAAGGTGAACCTGTCTCTCAACTGAAATATTCCCAAATGATTGGATCCCTTTTATACATATCAAACCGAACCAGACCCGATATAGCTTATGCTGTAGGGAGATTGAGTCGGTATACTAGTAACCCTAACCCAGATCATTGGTCTGCCTTAGAAAGAGTATTTAAATACTTAAAAGGGACAGTTGACTATTGCTTAACTTACACTGGATACCCTGATGCCATTGAAGGGTATAGTGATGCCAATTGGGTCACAGATTCCAACAGTGTAAAGTCAACATCTGGGTATGTATTTCTTTTTGGTGGTGCTGCTGTATCCTGGAAATCATGTAAGCAAACAGTAATTGCCAGGAGCACCATGGAATCTGAATTGATTGCACTTGATACTACTTGCTCAGAAGCCGAATGGTTAAAAGATCTTATCTCTGAACTTCCTTTGGTCTCTAAACCTTTTCCTCCAATTTCCATTCATTCTGATTCTAGATCTACCATAGAGCTTCTAAAGCAAGTACATGTAAATAAAAAACTCAACAGACATATTCAAATAAGATATAAGTCTGTACAACGCCTGTTAGGCAAAGTTGTGATCTTAGATTTTGTAAAGTCTGAGAAAAATATTGCTGACCCTTTGACTAAGGGATTATCCAGGAGTGTGGTCCTGGATTCATCGAGGGAGATTGTAAGGACCGTGAAATTTTAATACTAGTTAAAATAATTTTCTGGCATTTTAAAATATTTAAATATTATTTTTAAAAGAGTATTTATATTTTTCTTGAATTTCTACAATTTTCTACGATTTAAAAACCAAATTTTATATTTATTTAAATGGTTTTAATATTTATAAATTTATTTTGTGAAGTAAAATTTTCTAGAATTAATTTGTTGTGTTACCGGTACTATTATGTAATATTTTAAATAATATATTATATTATTAATATTATTACGTATTATTTCGCATAATACCTTGCATTATTAATTACATATCTTTGATATATATTGTTGTATTATTTCAACTATTTCATATTATCTGTCGTATTAGTATAACTAGTACGTTTTACTATGTACGTAATTATCCCATAATTATTTAATTTTAAATTTAAGTAGAAATATTTTTATTATTAATTATTCTTGTTTAATTATACAATATGGGTATTTTTTTGACTATTTCGTATCAACTATTGTATTAGCTCAACGTGTACGTTTTTAATTGTAGATAATTATTCTGTAATTAGTTTAATTTTTAAGTACCCAATAGTATTTATTTTAATTATTTTTGTTTAATTCCCTAAACCCTAACCCTAACATAATATATATATTTATATGTTTAACCCCTCTCTCCTCTCTCGTTTTCAAACCAGCGCCGCCATACATGTTCTCTCTCCTCCCTCTCTCTCGTTTTCCTCCGACCCGCCGCCCTGAGAACCGCCCCGACCAAGCCCCTCATCTCCTCCTTGTTCTTCGACCAACCCTCGCCACCGCCATCCTCGTCCTCGCGCTGACCGCTCCCCGCCTCCGGCCATCTCTCTCCCTCTCGTTCACCTCCGCTCGCCACCCAGACCCGCCAGCACCGCCTGCAGCCTCCACGAACCCGATCACTGCCGTCGCCTGCACCCAGATCCGCCGCCTCCAGCCTCTTCCTCGTCGCCCCACCTCGCCGCTGCCCAAGCCGAGCCCGTCGCCCTCAGATCCACGAGCTCCGGTTACCCCCCTCAACCCCAAACCCTGTCGAGCCCTCAGCAACCCCGCCGCTCCTCCTCAGGCCGCCTCCTCGACCCCTACAGCACCAGGCCGCCGCCCTGCCCAGATCCAGCGAACCGCCAGGTCCTTCAACTCCGACGAGTCGCGCCGACAGCCCCCTGCTCCTCTCCCTCATCTCCCGAGCAGTCCTCGCTGCTGTCTCCTCCCCGACAGCTGACTCGCCGCCACCAAAGCCGCCGGCGAACCCCTTGCTCATCGCCCCATCGTCGGCGAGTCCCTCGCACTGCTGCTCAAACCTCAGCCTTGCCAAAAACTCCAGCACGATGCCTAAATCCCGCGCCTCGACGATGCTGAGCGCCGAACGACCCCCGTCGATTCAGATCTGTCGTACCGCGTCTGCATGAAGCCGTCACCTCATCGTCAGACCCCACGGTCTCGCAGGCAAGATCCCGCCTCCTTGACTTGTTATTCCATTAATTACATCCGTTATTAATTGATTGCATGGTTTAGACTGTTATTTATCTATGTGGTTGTTTGATGAAAAATATTAATAGTAATATGATAAATAGTATTTTCAGAATAGTTATAGTGAATTAAAGAATTTATACCAGCAAAAGAATCATTTTTAGATAATTATAATAATTTAAAAGAATTTATTTTGGAAAATGAATTAGTTTAGATTAATTGTTAAGAAAAATAATTTAAAATGAATTAATTTAGAAAAAGATTATTTTCTGATTATGTAGATGTTGTTATGATTTATAATTCTTATTTTGATTATCTTATATGTTATGAAATTATTGTACATGATTAGTCGTATCCGTTATTTCTTATTGTGATTGAGAACCGTTAGTAGTCATGACCGTGGTGGCATTGCGTGAATAAAGTCATGTGTATGTTGGTGACTTAGAAATACGAGAGATGTTAGGGTAGGAAGTTTTGGTTTATGTGGGCAGTTGTGATTGTGGTTGTATTCCAGGCTCGCGCCGGTGAAGTTTGTGTAGTCACCGGGGTGGGTCTGAGGAATTGTGATATTGTGATTGTGGTTGTATTCCGGGCTCGCGCTGGTGAAGTTTGTGTAGTCACCGGGGTGGGTCCGAGGAGATGTGATATGTGATTGTTGATGTATATTCCAGGCTCGCGCCGGTGAAGTTTGTGTAGTCACCGGGGTGGGTCTGATGAGTTGAGATATTTGTGTATTCCGGGCTCACGCCGGTGAAGTTTGTGTAGTCACCGGGGTGGGTCTGAGGAGTTGGGATATTTGTGATTTGCGACTAGTCAGTTACCTGAGGATATGAGCGTTGGCTTTGTGTGAGATAGTGACCAGTGAGTTATGATATGATGGCTAGTTGTATTTCTTTCCATACCTCGATTAGGATTAATATTTAATTATCTGCAATTTGAGACATATGGTATATACATGAGGGTTTCCTTGTTTGGATTATTACGCTCGACGTACTACGTCTCGAGTTGTAGATTTTTAAGTATTAATTCTATCTAGGGGTATGTCTTTGTTACGCGGATGATTATGGATTCTTATGATCGTTATACTCTAGTGATGGATTGTATCTAGCTTGTTAGTATTTCAGTTGCATACTTCTATTGTTACTACTATCATCACATGTTTCTATTTATGTTATCGCTTTGGTCACTCTTCTATTATTATTACTACTGTTGCATCTGTTATTGCATTGGTCATTCGACCGTTCCTATTTTCTTTGTGGAGTTGGGTCTTGCCGTGCGTCATGCACCTGACGTACACCTGTTTTCTCTGGTGTACGTCAGACTTAGGAGAAGAGCAGGTTCAGCAGGAGCCAGAGGATTCACAGCATGAGTACCTTGAAGACGGTGTAGCAGAAGGAGCTGAAGCTTAGTTATTTGATCTTAGTTTTCTTTTTATAGCATTTCTTTCCGCTGGATCATTGTATTTTATATTCTCAGTATTTCGTTCAGATAGTCTTGTATAAGGGCATGTTTGACCCGCATTTTATGTCTAGGATGATATTCATTTGTGATATGTATTATTTTATTCTGAGTTGTCTTATATTCTTGCTATCTGTGATCGGGGACCTGTGACTTCGCTTTGTTTTATTTCCAGACGCTTAGCGTATTAGATTGAGAAGAAGAGGTTTAGCACTTATCTCTCCTCAGTCTAATACGTCGCGGGCTTGTTCGCGTCCCGATTCCCGGGTATTTTGGGAAGCGGGGCGTGACAGAGATGGGGTTAAGTCCATAAGAGAGGTCACTGACAGTGGGAACCCAACCCTTATTTGGAGACGTTATCCCAATGTCGGTTCAATGTGGTAGAAACAAGCTGGACTAGTGACACTCGGGTGGAGCATCGACCCAGATATATTCATATATCATTATGTAGCGTGAGCTACTACCCCTTCTCTATGATGACGATGCTCCTATGATACAGCTGGCTAGGCTGAGTTTTACTCTTAATAAGTCCAACGCATGTATTATTGGGGGGTATTAAATAAACAGCTGTAGTACCCTTTGAGGACTTACCTACGTGAGAGGAATCGTGATGGCCGCGGTTGGGGGGGCTGGACTAAACTAACCCCTAGAAACTCTCATGAGTCGGTTATTGTGAGCATGGCCTTTTAACGCTCAACCCCCTTTGCTCAATAGATGAAGCGTATTGTGTGTGTTTTTGTCAATACCTGATTCAAGGGGCCTAATTCAAGGCTTAGTCCATTATGTCCCTCAGGTGGCGACAAACTCACTAAGGAAAGGTTCAAGGCCGGAAGCTACCTTTCCCGAATTCACGATACGAAAGGTTGCTCAACCTATATATATATATATATATGTTTTACTAATTGTTTTGTCAATATTGCCTTTTGGGGGGGATTGTTAGCATTTTCTTAAGGAAAAGGCAATTTTGCCTTGTGAATAGTCCCACATTGGAAGTTGAGAAGAAGTTCAAGTGGTTTATAATGGTTTACTTCCTAATGGGCTTTGAATAGTGTTTTGGGTTTTGTGGGCTTTGTGTTTCTACCACACACGCGCGCGCGCGCGCGCGCCACGCCACGCCTCGCCACGCCACGCCCGCACGCGCGCCACGCCACGCCGCAGCCGCACACCCTTTTGCTTCTCAAGCTTTTATTTTTTGCACGTTTTACACGTTCTATAACGGCAGCATTTATTATGTAACGGCTAGCGTGATTTACGCCCAACGGACGAGGAGATTCAGCAGCGGTTACTGGTTCATGAGGCTATATAAGGAGGCAGAGTTCATTCGGAAAATCACACAGAAATTCACAAAGAATTTCATAGCTCTCTTCCTCCTTCTGCTACTCTCAGTTCTCAAAGAATTTTGACTACATATTTTGCGGATTATTTTATTGGGCAACATCTTCATCTGAGCAGAAGCTCTGCTACTCGCGCCCGAGTAGAGAGGCCGGCCGTTTCCGGGGGCTTTTACCGCTAGGGGGGAGGATCGACTACGCCAGGGCGACAGGCGGGTCCTCTATCTTCTAGGGCAGTGTATCACGACTGCACCCCGTTCAGGCCTGATTTTCATAACTCATTTATTTTCAGTTAAACTAATATTGTTATTTTGACAGCAGAAATCACCCGAAATCCCCTTCCGTTGCTGCTAGATCTGGATAAGATCTCACAAACAACCCTTTAATGACCCCTGAGGCCTCATTTCCCAGTTTTCTCTTCCCCCGCCATGACTTAAAAAATTAGAGATAGAGCACTGGAGATGGCAAGAGGCGGAGCAATGGCGAATGATGGTGAGAACGAAGAGGCGGTGTTGGAACCCTAATACATTTCCGAGTTTTCTCTCCCTCGCCTTGAAAACACCCCAGCGATTTTATTAATGGCCCGATTAGACATTTCCAACCTGTTTTCACGACATTTTGGGCTGAAAACAACATTTCCTAAAGTCCTACGTGGAACCCCATTTCAAGGCCCCTTTTCTCAAAATCATCTTGCGAAACGAACAGCTGAAATGGAAATCTCCAGAAATCTAAATCCAATGTGGCAACAACTTTTGTTTTCAAATCCTTGTTTTCCACGGGTTATTGGGGCAAACGAACAGGCCCAAAATGGATACGTGCTGTTTGATTCGGACTGAAAACACGGGTGAAAATTAATTAGCACACCCTTCTTTTACTTGGTCAGAAACACAGGAAAAAGTTGGTTAAACCAATTGTTTATTGTGCTTCAAACTTTCACACTTACATACACACCCAAGGGACTAAGTTTTTTATTCATAAAAAAAAAATGACCGCTCAGCTCATCTACTCTCATTTCGGACGGAAATGGGTGCTTGTCAAATTTGCTAATCCGGAGGCCTTTTCTGTAGCCCGTTTTCCTATTTTTCACTTATGAACCGAACCGACGAAATGAAAAATTCGAATGGGAAAAACCTTCTCTTGGCCGGGTAAAACTGAACACTGTTACGGGGCCTCGAAGAATAACCCAGGCAAAGCAGGGGCAGGACGCCAATTTATTCGAAATTATGATGGTGTGTGGCTCGTTGGTTTCACGTGTAATATGGGAATGCGCGACGACGCGGTTGCAGAGCTCGAGGCAATTAAGATTCGGGCTCTCGCTCGCGTGGGATAGGGCCGAAAGGGGTAAGTAAACACGGAGTGGAATCACATGGGATGCTTAATTGAAGATTGTCGTACGTACATACTTACGGAAAAGGTAACTATTGTTCATCCGCTCTCGCGAACATGGGAGTGGATTCCTTGCTACTTGTGCAAATTCGGGATTGATTAGGTGCTGCTACTCCTTCACCTGTTTACAACATCTCCAACAGCTTCTTTATTTCATTGATATTCTTATTTTTAGAGAAATTTGGATTTTTTTTGTCCAACAGATTCTTCATCTCATTCCCCAAAATAGGGATGAAGGAGAAAAAAAAGGAGTCTTCCCGAAATCTGCAACATTCTTCAATTTTTTGAGGAGAGTTTTGTCATAAATGTTTCACGTTCTTCAAGTCTCCAACTACTCAAAAAACGACTCAACACTATAAAATGAGGGGGCAAAAAACGAAAAGTTTATGTCTAAATCTTTATTGTTAAAGTTCATGTCAAAGATATATAATATTTTTATTATTTTAATAAATGTAGGATTTTTCAAAATAGGGAAGCTGTTGGAGTTGGAGTAAAAATAATTTGGAGAATATGACTTTTGCTTACTCATTTTGAAGAAATTTTTGGGGAAACTGTTGGAGATGCTCTTAGCATGCAGTAACTGCTTTTTGTTGTGTTTGTTTAATTCCATTTAAAAAAAACTCGGAAACCAATTTCTTAAATTTTTAAGCGAACCAAACAGACCCAAAAGTATGTTTGGCGACCCGAAAGTAGATGAGAAGTGCACAAAAAAATTAAAAAGCAGCTCCATTTTTAAATTTTATCACATTTAATATTTGGCAAATGAATGAAAAATACTTGAAAACTGAAGAGCCCCCCATTTTAAACCCATCTCAATTTCTTTAACAATTGAAGAAAGCCGATAGAAGTGAAGGGAAAGGAGAGAGAATATATCTTTAAAATGTTTATGTATTATTTTAGTATTTTTGCCCACATTCTCATTTTATGTTATTCCCGATCAGAACTAGTGTCACATTATTTACCGCCTAGGGTTTCTCTCCTAACATCTAAACAAAATTTTACAAAAGAAAAAGCAATAAAAAAGCACCTTCATAAGAAAATACTCTTTTTCTACCATTCCTACCCGGTAAAATAGCTAGATTGGTATATTTATAGAGACTTGGTGACATGTTGGTATATTTTCTTTTAGTTTTGTCAGATTGGTATATTTTTTCAACTCCGGCACCATATAGACCTTACATTTGATCGGAGTTACTGTTCCAACAAGCGCTGATGGAATTTTATGCATAAAACCCCTCATCAAAAACTCATCCTGCTCCTAACCGCCCCTCATCCTCTTCCTCCTCCTCATCCTCTTCAACCTCCCCCTCTCCCTCCTCCTCCCCACCATGACATGATAATTGAAGCAACTAGAAGCACATATTTATTACCCTCTTGGAGACTAATTTATTTCATCACATTCAGCTAGAAATCAATTCATATATGTGTCTGAAATTTTCAGCTCGAGCTATGGGATTTTGACTTGAATTCCCTCCTCCTCATCCTCTTTCTTCTCAACATGGAGTTTATCAAGATCAGGAAAATGGGCATTCTTTAGAATTCATGGCAACTGCTCATACCACCTACTAGACATTTTTACTAGGATTCCAATATATACAGGGAAAGATGAAAGGAAAAACCCAGAGACAAACCAAATGAACTCACGTTTCTCCGCCAAAGGCACCTTACAAAAGTACTAGCGGACGTCCTCCCTGTCCGAAGGGCTCCTCGTCGCCGCGAGATACTTCCGCCAACCCTTGCAATGCTCGAACTCGTCCTCCAACCTCGCGATGTTCGAGGGCGTGTTCTTCAGCAAGTCCGAAGGAGTCTCTCCCCCCTCGCCCCCAGGAGCCATGATTTCACTGCCACTTTCCTTTTCGGGTGTTCCCATTGGAGAAACCTTCGGCGGTGATTCGGGGTCGTGGCCTCCGGTACAACGGATTCCGGTGGGATTACGACTGAACTGATCGAGGATTTTATGGGATTTCGGGCGAGGTTTGAGAATTGAGGTTCGGATCGAGGAGGATTGAGTTGCGGGAGGCACGTCGGTTTTAGGGTTTTTGAGAAAGGGGTCGAACTCAATTTTTACGATCGGGTGGAGGGCATAGGGGAGAGCTCCCGCGCCAAGCACAAAGATTAGCTCGGTATCGAAAGTTGATGTGAAGGAGGACACCCAGAATCCGCCCTCTGTATATTTTACTACAGAAACTTGATCATGTCATGGGGAGGGGGGAGAGGAGGAAGAGGAAGAGGAGAGAGGTGGGAGAGGAGGGCTTAGGAACAGGATGGGTTTTTGATGAGGGGTTTTATGCAAAAAAAACCATCAACACTGGCTGGAACAGTAACTCCGGTCAAATTTAAAACCTGCATAGCGCCGGAGTTAAAAAAATATATCAATCTGACAAAACTAAAAAAAATATACCAACATGTCACGAAATCTCTACAAAATATACCAATATGGTCATTTTGCCCTTCCCACCCACTTTCCACTTCAAAGAGTAAATCATCTGCAGTTCATTTTCTTGTGTCGTTGGAGAGATTTATTATGTTCCTTTTTTAAGTTCATTTTTATCCCGGACAAATTTTCAAAAGAAACCCTTTTGGTTTTTTATTTACAAAAAACGACCTGTTTTCAAGTTATTTGTAAAAACCGACCTGGTTTCAGCCTTAGCGCTGAAACTAGGTCGGTTTTTACAAAAAAAGTTCTGAAACTTCACGGGAGTTGAACTCCCGTGAAGTTTAGCAGCTTTTAATTAAGCTGCTAAACTTCACGGGAGTTCAACTCCCGTGAAGTTTCACAGCACAAAAAATTTATTTTTGAACTAAGAAACTTCACGGGAGTTCAACTCCCGTGAAGTTTCAGAACTTTTTTTGTAAAAACCGACCTAGTTTCAGCGCTGAGGCTGAAACTAGGTCGGTTTTTACAAATAATTTCAAAACAGGTCGTTTTTTGCAAATAAAAAACCAAAAGGATCTCTTTTGAAAATTTGTCCTTTTTATCCCCGTAGAGAGATTTTTTTATGAGTCCATTTTTCTCTCTTTTATTTATTTTTTTAACTCAGTTATGTTGTGGCTGTCCTTCTCCAAACCTGCCGTCCAAAAAATCCCGTACCAAACCCACGTTCTCCACCTCTCGCCTAACCTTCCCCTTCCGGCCAACCAAATCATGCCAGAGCAAGCTCTAAAACATAATTCCTTCATGCTCTACAATGAACTCAAAATTGCAAACTCGGCTCTCCAAAATTACCTTTAAAAAATATATATAAAATCAAACACCAAGAACAAAAAATAACACTAAATCACACAATTTTATTCACTAAGCAATTAAAACATTACATCATACACAGAGCGAAGAAAATAATTACAGTATAGAAAACCCATCGTCAACCTCCGGAAACCACTAACCAGCCCTGAAAAAAACATAAACACGCCCTACTCGCTACTATTAAAATACCAACACAACTTGTAGCTCATGTTATTACCTAATAAAATCTTATCGTTACTACTTTTTACCATCGTCATGGACACCGAATTATTCCTCCTATTAACCTAGTAATCTTATCATCACCCCCTTTAACCATCATCATCATCTTCTTCTCTGATCCCAAATCATTCCTTTTGAAAAAAATATCGGAATCATTGGGATCCCAAGAAGAAACCAGAACCAGATCTCGCTAGTCGAGATCCAATACCACCGTTCGTAACAGAAACAGCAGCCAATCCTTCAAAGTCCACCAAGATCCAATCTTCCCCCCAAAAAATCGCTGATCGCGACCAGATTTCACCAGATCTAGACAACTAAACGCCGCCGTCACGCGATATCGTCGAGCCTGAGCAAGCAGCGGAGCCCTTTGGTCGCGATCTCGCTCTTGCTCGCCTCATCGGCGGTCCTCTTCAAGAAAAAGGCGGGAAAGGGGAGAGAACTGGGAGCCGGAGACGATATGTAGGCGGGGCCGGCGTAGATCGCGCTCAGATCCGATAACTTCGGCAGGATCTCAGGATCCGGACCCAAACGGTTCGTTGAACAGAGAACCGACGATTCACCGCCGTCAGATCTGAAATCGACGGCCGTAGACTGCGGAGGTTTCGAGCTTAGGGCCTCGCCTCGCTTCAAGATGGTGACTCGTCCCATGACGAGAGGCTTGCGGATCTCGGCTGCGTTCTCCTTGTTTGCGCCGGTTCGTACCGGGTTGGGCTTAGATCGGGCTTGCCGCTGCTTTTTATGAGGCGGTGACCGCAAGGGTTTTTTGCGCGAGGAGTTCATCGGCGGAGGACGGGAATTGAAGAAATCGACGTGGAGATTATTTTTTAGGCAGTCGTGGGATCTGAGCACCGCTGTTCCCATTGAGGCGGTGAGATTACCGCAGAAGAAGAAACGTAGAGAGAGAGAGAGGATTACCGCAGAAGAAAAGACAGTCGCGAGGAGAGAGAGAGAGAGAGATGGATTTGATGAAGGAAGAGCAGTGGGGGGTGAGAATTTATAAAGGGTAATCAATACTTGAAAGAGACGGTATGACGTGGCGGTAAACAACAGGAGAAGGCAATTATTGACAGGACTATGACTTTGCCCCTGACCTTGAAGATAATTACGAACTTAGACAGATGGTTTCAGCTCTTCTTGGCCTCTCAATATCTTCATTTTCTGCCTTCATGTCCTCTGAATTATTTACCTCCTGGCCCATAAACTATTTTTTATATTACCGTAACTATTATTTTGATAGGGCTGTTTGTTTCGTTTCCCCGGAATCCAAAACCCACTTTTCTTTATTTTTTTTACTTTCCTCTACTTTTTAAAACCCATTTTTCTTTACTTTCTCCACTTTCCTCCAATAATATTGTGACAACTCATCCCACCACATCACATTTTATTCTTTTAAAAATAAACAAAACACAAAAAATAAGTCACATCAATCAACTCATCTAACTCACTTTCCCCCACTTTTGTTCATTTTCTATCATCTTTAAAAATTACTCACATCATCCAATAATATAGTGACAACTCATCACATCTCATTAAAATTTCCTTCCATCACTGTCCTCCAAAAAATTTTGTAAAATGATTTTCCTAAGTATGTGTCACATCATCCAATAATATAATGACATCTCATCTATTTTCCCCCAGTTTTAAGAATGAATCAAACACAAGAAAAGAACCTAAACAAGAAAAGTGAAGGAAAACATCAAAAATTACTCACATCAACTAATAATATGGTGACAACTCATTTTCTCCCCCACTTTCGGTTATAGCTTTGACGAACCAAACCTATGAAAGTGGAGGAAAACATCAAAATTCACCTTCTTTCCCCCCACTTTCCCTCACTTTTGGTCTTTTTTTGCGAAACAAACAGGCCCTAAGTTAGTAAGTTAGATCATTTCTCAAAAGATAAATTAATAATTTAGGAGGGTAATATAGGATTGAAATGATAATTCAAGAGGTAAATCCACTGAAATTTACTTTGCCTTGATTATAATTTTATAATTTATAAAAATATTTGTTGCGGTT
This sequence comes from Asparagus kiusianus, assembly GCA_022839385.1. Classification (NCBI taxonomy): domain Eukaryota; kingdom Viridiplantae; phylum Streptophyta; class Magnoliopsida; order Asparagales; family Asparagaceae; genus Asparagus; species Asparagus kiusianus. Next base: position 408,739 of record BQKN01000914.1, on the reverse strand, counting down.
ATATCTACTTCTGTTCTTTTAACTAATGTTTTAAAACTAGGTTATATTCTCTATTAAAAAAAAATAGTCTATATTACATTTTATACTCATTATAGCTACCATTGATATATGACCGAGTAAACTTCAAGAATCATGGAAATCTTTAGAAAAGTTTGTTGCTTTCACCAATAACTCATTTACTTATTTTCTACCCGTAGAATGAATTCTATAAACAAAAAAAGTTAAATCTCAAAAAAAAATCTTTTGAAATTTTGAATATTTCTAAGAAATAAAAACCTCTCAACTTTATTTATTCCATTAAACTTCAAGAAAATTTTCCCTTAAAATTTTTCTCGACATATTATATTAACGAATAATTATTACTCGCTCGCCAAAATGTCGTTAGCTTTAGACTGTAGTTCTCCGTTGCGGCCCACAGTCCTTGCAGGAATCGGACAATAAACTCGACGTCCTCGACTGTGACGTTTTCATGGTGACCACTCATGGGACAGAAAACACATCAACGGTCTTAATTTTAATGGGTCCCACGTAATTCCTCACAAAATAAAACTCATCTTACAACCGTCCATTTCCAATCCAACGATCAAGGTTCCACTGAGCATGTCATATACCTATTCTGTAGCATCGTTTTCAGGAATCAGAGGGTATTTCAGACAAATACTCTCTTGATCTTATCTAACCTATGGCATGCTTTTAAATAACTAAATAGAGGAGGGGTAGTTTAGGGTGGTACTAGAGGGTCCATGGATTCCCGTGAAAGTCATTTAATAAAGGTGGGGACACGCATCGTAATGGGAGTGGTAGTGGGTTTGTTGTGGTCCCCACTCCTGCAGCTGTGAGGGGAGGTGGGCCGACTTTAAATATTGTTATTTGTCTTTTTATGGATTCTTTTATTTTAGTAGGTCGGTTTCTGGGAACCGCCTTCGCTTTTTTGGTGACCCGCTAACGTCTCTTTCCCGATCTCTCCGTTTACTTGCTTTTAATATTATCTTCAATAGTTTTTCTAAAATTTTCTTCAAAATAGAAAAATAAAAGTAATATTCTTCAAATTATTTTTGTTCCAATTCCAATAGTTTTTTTATTTTAAAAAATCGTATTTATTATAACAATAAAGTTCACCTCAAAAATTTAGAGAATACTGTAAATTTGGGGAATGCTCCCTAATTTTTCTCCTCCTTCCCTATTTTGGGGAATGAGATGGAGAATCTGTTGGACCAAAAAACCTCTATATTCTTTAAAATTGAGTATTTTAAGAAGATGGGGAAGCTGTTGGAGATGCTCTAAGGGGTTTTATGGTTTTTTTTAGAAAAAGAGGAACAATTAAATCAGAGGGCGAGTCGTCGTTTCATGTTGTGGTCAAATAGGGGACTTCAACGTGTGGACGCGCTTATGACAGTAGGTGAAACTGGACCGGGTCGTAGCCAGCCCATTAGCAACACCTAGTTTTTATAAATTATGTAGTGGACTGAGTCAATACTAGCCCAGATGCTCCAGTTGGCTTCAGATATTGAAGAAATAGACTTCAAGTAGTTAGCCCTTGCTTGTCAAATATGAAAAAAAAAAAAAAAACAGTCTTCAAAATAGTCATTAACAAGAGGCAGAAATTTATAAAAAGAACCAAATATGATGAAGTAGAAAACATATGGAACTTAGTGACTTCCAAAGTTTAAAGGCTCAAATGAAATTGGCAAAGACATTAGGGGCATGTATTGAACTTTATCCAATTAATAAAATAAAAGGTCTGCACGTATGCATGATAGGGAGACTACTACTTATGGTTAATTATGTTATTTTCAAGCTTATAGAATCTAAGAGCATGCTAAATGGTCAAAATGGATTATAAGCCACTTTAAGATGTTTGGCGAGTGTCTTATTTTAGCTTATAATCAATCCAAAAGATAAGCTATAACATTATAGACTATTTTTTTGGTGGATTATTCTAGCCTAATTTTTTGTGGATCATGGGGCATGTTTAGGAACTTGGCTTATAATCCACAAATGACTTATAAGCTAAGTGGATTATAAATCAAAGTGTTTGGTAAAAGAAGTGCGTTATAAGCTGCTTTCAATAGGAGAGTATTTGGCAAATGAGTGGATTATAATCTATCATTGTTGTCAAATGACCAAATTGGACATGGCTCTAGGTTTAAACATTGAATAGACTTGGAATTATCTTAAATGTTGAGGGGTAAACTAGCCATTTACTTGGTCAAACTATATGGCTTATAAGGAACTAAAATTAAAATAAGCTAGGGTTAGTGGAGCTTTTTTTATTGGTTTAAAAACCAAAATAACCCTGTTGCCAAACATGTTGCAATGACTTATAAACCATAAAAGTGACTAGCTAGTTTGACCCGTTGCCAAACATGCCCTATAAGCCACACTGTTTGACCAAGTAAAGACAAATATACCCTTCACCATTTCATAAATTTTCAAGTCATTTATTTTTTGTTGTATTATAAATCATGCACTTTTTAATTATTTTGACAATAATGATGGATTATAACTCATCCATGTGACAAACACTGGACTATTGAAAATGGATTATAATCCACTAAATTTTCCTACCTACATGGATTATAATCCACTAAATTTTCCTACCTACATGGATTATAATCCATGTATGGATTATAACTATAATCCAGATGGATTATAACTATAATCCAGATGGATTATAATTCAAAGTGGCCAAACATGCTCTAAGTAAGTATTACTAACAAGGATAATTTTGTTGATGTCGGTTATCGAATAGGGGTTTATCTGTGGATTATAGTGGTGTTATGGTCCTCAAACTTCCTCAAATGATCGGTTCTGGAGCCTGACGTTCTCTCCTACACATGAAAAGTTTGTGAAAGGTTGAAGTTTGGTTCTCCAGTTGTTCCTCTGATAATCAAGTTAGTATTTAAACTTGAGTGTGAAAATAAGAGACGAGTGATGAAAAGTTGCTCAGAATTGCAGGGAAACCGAGATGGTTACCTTAGGCAGCACAGCTACCTTTTATAGTAGATTAGAAAGGCATATAGGTAACTTTGACCGAGTTCAGGCAGACAGCCGGATCGGCAGATACCTTACATGTGTCGACCACTAAAGAAGGTGAGTCCTCCTGGCGTTTAATGTGAGGGTGATAGCAAGTGCTTAGTGCTGACTATGTCCGATGAGTCATAAAGACCATGGAGCTAGAGTAATAATGACTCTGACTGCGCATTTAAGGCGAAGGTAGTCGGTTATTAACGGGGGGTTCGAGGACATACCACCTATATATTTAGTTGTCTGGCTGAAGACTTACAAGCAACGCCTTTTTAGTTGGCTACGCAAGTTGTCGGCTGGAATGGCAGGCCGAGTGTGGGTAGCTGTAGCTTCGATCTGGTGGATAGGCCAATAAACACCATCTTTTTAGTCGGCTATGCAAGTTGTTTGTCTATTGGGTCGACCGTAGGAGTAGCTTGAGTCGTCTATCTTTGGATACGTCTGATTTGGCGCAGAGCGGGACACGTGTCGATCTCCCGACAAGGATTAGTACTTAGTTGTTTGTAGACTATAACAAATACTAAGTTAAACATTTATGACCACCAGGTGGAATGCACGTGCACTCCACGCGATCAAATTTCTTGATTGTGAATTTTAGGTTTATTTATTTACTATTACATGTTTGAGAATAAAAATTATGATTACCATAAATTATTAATTTTTTTTGGATATTTCCATGTGCAAAACCTTATTGGTTTCAATATTTTGCCTAACAAAGGAAGAATGAAGTTTAAAGTATTAAAAATATTAATGATTTAAAAGCAATTTTAATAATTTGAAGGACTAATTTCAAAATAATATTAATGATGTAAGAGACCAATATCGAAAAGACTCTTATTATTAATGAAAAGTTAAATTCTTGAATTCATCAAAGAAAAATGATAGGTTTTATGCAGTCTTATGAGATTTTATTTAGTTATAAAAAAATCACTTCCACCTATAATTTACAGCCGATGACTAAGTGTTATTGTAATTCAAAAGGTTTTTCTAGAATTTCAGAGTTAAAATGTGCAAATTCGAGAAAGAAAACACAAATTATGTGATTAATTCCTAAATATAATATTATAATCCTTCTATATCTTCCCAATTACAATTGATTTTGTCTAAAATTCGCAAGACAATTAATCTCTAGTTTCAAAATTTTATAAAATATAATTAGAGAATGATTTATACATATTATGCACTATATGGATTATATTTTAAGAAAATAGTTTAGGTCTATCCAATGTCAAACAACATGCAAAATTTTAAATTAAGGAGTTACAAGACTCCAATATCTATAAAAATGCCCATATCCAAGCTATGTGCTTTATAAACTTATAAAAATGTGAGTAATATTAAATGAACAACATAATTTATTTTGCCAAATAATTAGTTTCATATTATAAAAGGTAAGAAGTATCAGAAGGATCTCATACCATCCCAAATAAAAGTAAATTTCGTCTAGAGAATCTTTAGCAATAGATGTTTAAAGTTAATGTAAAGGACAAATCTAAGGAAAAATAACCCAAATCAGTCTATTAAATGGTAGACTTGGTATAAAATCCATTCTTATGAAATTAATATCACATGTACCTTAAGTCATGCTTTGTTTAAGGGTTAATTTTAGAAATCTCCCCCAAGTTTATTGTATAAATAATCCATCTTAACTTTAAAATTTTAATTTAACCCTCTGGTTTTTTCTCACTTACCTCAAAACTAACGCCGTTGAGTCTAAACTATTATGTGACAAGTATCCCTTAACCATAAAAGAATTACCTTGATTTTTGCCAGATGAAAGAAAAAAAAAGAAGAAATATAGACGGAAAATCATCGTAAATTATTTGTGATCCTTTATTATCGGTTGAAGGTTTCTTCTTAACTATAAAGATTTTTTTCAAGAGGGTATTTCATCCAAATAACATACTAAACTAATAACAATTAGGAAGTTTGTTGAGAGGTGTAAAAGGTCAGAGGATTTTTTACGGGACATACAAAAAGTGGAGGGGGTAAATTATTGTTGTACTAAAGATGAGAGGAATTATCTACAGCAGGCAGCAGCCCCACAGTTAAGGGTTTTTTCTCAAATTAAATGAGTTAGTGCATTTGTTGTGACAACCCAGATACTTGAGAGTTTTTCAAAAATTAACCCTTCTTTTAAATATAACTTATTTACATATTTGTCTCTCAAATATTTAATATTTCAATATTAGTCCGATAAATTATAAGTAATTTCAAAAAATTTAGGGACAAATATAGAATTATTGAAGATTTTAAAATTAAGGGACTGATATCTAAATAACCTTTAAATATTTATTCTTATAGGTTACTTTATAATTCTGTAAGATGGCCCATAGTTATCCAAATTTGACAAGTACCATACAATATAGTTAATTAATAATGATAATTAATTCAGTTTAGTCAGGGTTAGAATATAAAATTGAGAAAGAATAGGAGTAATATTATCTATGGAAAGTTTTTTGACAACTCCCACTTTTAAAGGGAGTATGATATGATGTACCACATTCATATAAGGAATTAGATGAGAGTTTTTAACGAAAACTATAGTATGATTGTGAACCTATTTTATAACAATTTTTTAGCTTTCTAATAAGTTAGGCCTTTACTATTGGGTGCCGACTTAAACTCTAAGTTAGGCCAAGTTGACTTGGGTGTTTTTAAATAAGACATCACATCGTAGAATTTTTTAAACTAGAATCAAGGTTTAACAAAGAGTGTAACCGGATTCAATAATATTTTGAGAGAGATGGTTTCACAGTTTTTATCCGTGCAAAAGATTATAATTTGATGGTGATAGTGGATTTATTTTAATCCCGTAGTTTTTCCTGTTGAGGGTATTCCATGTTAAATCTTGTGTAAGATCTTATTTGTTGCGCTTGGTGGTTTTCAGAGTTTTTGCATGATCTAAAAATCCTAACACTTACTAACAACTTACATAAACTCTAGAAAAAAAATTGGTAAATAAAATCAATGAGACAATCCATAGAGGAAGGGGAAAAAATCAATGAGATAATAATTTTAAATTTACAGATTGATTTATGAGAAAATTTTTTGACTTTTTTAAAGATTAAATATCAGAAAACCCTTTTAACTTTAGATGATTTTCTTATCAGATAACCTCCCATAACTTTCAAAATACTAGAAAACCTCCCTTAAGTGAGTAATTATCAGAAAACCCTCTTTAAGTTTGAGATTCTATCATAAGTATTCGGTAACAGCGTTAACGGCAATTTTCACAGACAAAAAGATCCTCACGTCTAATTTTATTCACCCATGCAAAAATTGTGGTTTAATTTCCGATATTTCGCCTCAGTTTCATGATTGAGAAAAATGTCCTTCAAGTCACCATACTTTAAAATCTAGACGACAAAAATATTCATGTAATTTAACTTTTAACCTAAAGAAGTGTTGTTAGACAATTACATTAAGATAAGTGGTTACATTATTTCGGTATCAAATATTCTAAAAACCTAACTGAACCAAGCCACCAAATCCGATTAGTACGGCCGGTTTATTCGGTTCGTACCGATTAGACATTTAGATTCACCCCTATACTTCCTTATGGAAGGAGAAGTATCTCTTATAAATCTCTAACCCTACTCATCCAAACACAATTAATTAGTTATCCAACCAAGAAGCAAATCCTGGTTTGCGTTGCCTAAAAGTTATATGCCAGTTAGGAAAAGATAGTCAAATCTTGTACGCTCGAACGGTATGGGAGAAGGGTATAAAATCTAAGACCCTTTATGATTCTAATCGCCTAATATCTGAACAAGATTTGCCCCTAAAAATTCTAACCATACAAATTTTTTTTGCTGAAGTCCTAAATATATATACACAACAAATTATCTTATTTCCGCCTTCACTTATCATCACAACTTTCAGCATACGAGTACTGAATACCTAATATATCAAAACAATAAAACAAACTTAATTATTTCCCATCCAAATATGAGGCTTAGAAACTGTAATTGATATAGTATCTTCTTAAATTTTTGCGCATTCCATTATTTATTGATACATTGATATAGTTAAGACTTGGAGGGCCAAAAGTATAATGACACTTTACAGCACTTTAAACCTAGAAGTTGTAACAGCATTCCAAACTTCAGTTCCAGATCCAACCACAGACAAAAACCAAACCATCCAATTAAGGGGGGGCAGTGAGAGAGATTGAAAACAATGAGCATTGTTAAAAGTCTGTTCATTCACAGACTACGTACATCGATCACAACTTCTCTCAGCTCCCTTTGCGCTGATCTATTCTTGATGTGCAAGGGATGAACCCAGTTCTTCAATTTCTAAGCGTATCATTGTTCTTATGGGCTTTTAAATTTTGTCACGCTAGAGATTGCACTGAGCTCTCTCCATCCCCTAATCCTTCTTACCTTCATCAGTTCAAGCCAGGTTATCCCCCTCCTGTTTCATTGCCTCCAACTCCTTTAGGTAGGAAAACAATCATTCATTTCCCTATATTATGTGTTCTGCATGTTTTAGTCTGATGTTTGTTATGTTCAGTACTTGCTACTTCATATATTCTTCTGGCATATTTAAGAAAATTAAGAAATTGTTACTGGAGAGAAATGAGATTGAAAGCAGGAAGTAGGACCTCTTTTAAAGATAAAATTTTGATTATTTTTCGTTTAGAGTATTGTTGAAGGACCGGTGTATCAAAAACTCCATCATTCCGATGCAGGTTGAGTGCCATTTTCATGCGCCGAAGCCTATACTCACGCAACAATATCAATTTCTTAGCTAGATTTAAACCAAGATTTAAGGTGGGGTTATTTGTGGCCAGTGGGACTAAGTGCTACATCAAGTGAGCACAGTGAGAACCACTTCTAGACCCTATAGGGGCCACCTCTATAATCTACATCGCCTAGTAGTAATTTTAGGATGTAACAATTGTCATGTTGCGACAAGGACGTTGCCTATCTAGGATGGGGTAATGAGGCTCCATTATTTAGTCCCACATTAGAAGATTACTGAGAGACAAACAATGTATCACACACTGTGGTTCCTACGACTTTCGCCACCCCAACGGGCTCATGAGTGTGGGGTATGATCGGAACATTGACATTTTCATGTATCTCTTTAGAACGAGATATTTGTTTTATATGTTTAGCCTACCAAACTCATCTATATATTTAGTGTTAATTAAAATTTTGCTGTTTTGTATAGCTATGGAGATCCCTTTTGCTTTCCTTTCTTGGATTTCTTCCTTATTAAAATTATGAAATTCATGAGAAACTGACAAGTTTAAAGAAGCAGTCCTTTCATGCACAAGTTAGTTCCTTCCTTCTAGTCTTAAAAGTTAATTTTGATATTTTGGACTCATTTGTGCAAATTACAGTACAAGATAAGCAAGCTCATTTAGACAAGGAGTTACTTTTGGCAATCATTATCTCTTCTGCTGCCATCACTTTCCTCCTACTTTCGGCAATTTGTGCCTGCTTCATTTGGCGAAGAAATAGCCTAAACACTGGTCTCAGAAATGTTCAAATTTCAGGTACCAAAGCAGAACCTCTCTTCCCCTTTTAAAATTTCGATTCATTTTCATGATGTAATTATTAATATGTCATCATATATTTCTTTGCGCATTTAATAAAAGTTTCATGCCTTAGATACCATTGAAGGTCCCGTGTTGAACCGCTTTAATCCATTAAGCATAAGAGGGTCAATTCCCGAGATTGAGTATACGTTGATACAATCGGCAACCAACAATTTCAGCCAAAATAACATTTTGGCAAAAGAAGGACATGGATCACTGTATAAAGCTCATTTCAATTTCTGTAGCCTTGCTGCAGTGAAGAAATATGACTGCAAAGAGCCATGCTGCGAAAGAGCTTTTGAGGTGTTATTCACACATCTAACCCCTTCGTTCATATTTCATCGTGTTCTTTAAATATATCATTGTTCAATGCAGAGTGAGATTGTTTTATTGAGCAACGTCAAGCATCCAAATATAATCTCTCTATTTGGTTATTGTGTCCATTTGGAATTGCGGCTTCTTGTGTATGAGCTGATGCAAAATGGATCACTTGAATCACAGTTGCACGGTATAGGCTTTTTCTTTGAGGGTGCAGTTTCCACGAAAAGATTACGTTTTCTATAATAGATGCTTGAGCTACAAATTTTCTTTTCTTATCATCAAGGGTGGAGACTATCTTGGGAAATAAGGGTGAAAATTGCACTTGAAACTGCAAGGTTAGATTACATTCTGCAAACTATACCTAGGTCCTTATAGTTGCTGATTTCCTAGTTCTAAATATCTTTGTTGTTGTTAATCAGAGGATTGGAATATCTTCACCAGCATTGTAATCCCCCAGTGGTACACAGAGCTCTGAAATCATCAAACATTCTTCTGGACTCGAATTTTAATGTCAAGGTACTACCTCTAATAAGTTTCCAGCATGTTAAGTCTTGTTACCTTTCTGATTTTGTTTGTATAGATTTCAGATTTTGCCGTCGCCATAGCTGGTGGAAATGAAAATGAGAATAGCCTAAAACTTTCACATACTGGAGGACATGTAGCTCCAGAGTACTTTTCAAATGGTATGTAAATTATGGATTCTAAATAGCTTGTAACTGAATATTTTGGTTGTAGTTACGCCATGATGATTATGCTTTTTATAACCAAAGTAGTACTATATTGCTAAGTATAATCCTAAGAGATGTAAATGTCAATGGATATCGAGGTGAACTCACTCAGAAAAGTGATGTGTATTCTTTTGGGGTGGTTCTTCTGGAGCTCTTGATGGGAAGGAAACTGAACGAGAGAATGATAGGATCTAGATCTCAATGCCAATCTGGGGTCAAATGGGTATGCATCAATTTTTCGCCTGCTTGTGAAATTAATCTGTTATCTTATGATTACATTGAAGCAATGGCAATACTTATTTGATATATGGATTGATCAGGTTCTTGTTTATACTTTGTAGGTTATGCCTCAGCTCACCGACAGGGAGAAACTTCCTGATATTGTCGATCCTGTGATCAGGCATTCGATGGATATAAAACACTTGTGCCAGGTATGTTATACACAATTTGTTTGTGTGTTTTTGTGTGTGATTGTATGTTTATTAAAAAAATATTTCGAATGATGTTTATGAAAAACTATTGCCAAGTATGTTAGACACATTTTGCACATATGGGCAGCCTTTATAACCTATTGTAGCAGTTTACGGCACGAACTTTAGAAACCTGTATCTAATGTTGCTCTGTGGTCTTGCAGGTAGCTGCTGTTGCTGTGCTATGTGTTCAACAAGAGCCAAGTTACAGGCCACTGATATCCGACGTTGTGTACTCCCTCATACCCCTTGTTCCTGTAGAACTAGGAGGAACTCTGAAAGTTTCAGAGCCAGATTCTTGTTAACTGATAAAATCCAATCCTTGTGAATTTATAATCAAAAGCATTATGGGCATGCAAGTAAGAGCTCAATTTGATGGATTGTATTTCTTGGTGAAAAGTACCTTATCTTTCTTGGAGTAATTTTACTAGCTGTTTCCTACATTGATTATACATTTGAAGCTAAGGATCCCGAGGTGTCAATGCTGACTCAATTATAATTACTTACCTATTCAGGGTCAGTTCAGAAACATTGGCAAGAATTTACTTTATAGGGGGGTTTCCCCCCCAAAAAACTACCTTAAATAAAAGATAACTATACGGAAACCACCTTTAACTTTCAATTTACACATAAACCATCTTTAAACTGGATTTTGTGCCATCCACCATCTCTCGGTCAAATTTTCCATTAAAACCAAAATTACCATTAAAAAACTTACATTCAAGGCACATGACCCATTTTTTTAATATTTAGATCTTGTTGGGATACAACTCACGTACTTGAACTTGAATTAGGATGCAACTTTCGCAATTTGAACTTGAATTTTTTAAGCTTGTTCTTTTAGTGAAAATTTGACTGGGAGATGGTTGATTGTAACGAAAATCTACTTTAAAGGTGGTTTATGTGTAAATTGAATTTAAAATGTGACTTCCGTATGATTACTCTATTTGTGAACAGCGGACATGTGCAACGGGTCCAGGACCCAACCGAGATACATGTATAGCAATACAGTGTAGCGAGACAGGGCCACACCCACGTGCCCGAGACACAAAAGGTGTCTTGGCAGCGGGGGCCACACCCGAGACACGAAAGCTGTCTCATGGGCGCCAACTCTAGCGGGCAGAGCTGAGGCCTAGTTTCGGGGTTTTTTTGCCTGTTTTTCTCTATAAATAGGAACCTATTTCCTAGGGTTTTGTGTGGTATTTTTTCCAGCTGCTTACAGAGTTTTTAGCGGCTGTTTTGAGAGAAAAACAGAGATCTAAAATGTGAGATCTTGAGAGAAAAAAAGAGAGGGCTTGTAGAGATTTTACAAGAGAGATGCCAATTTCTTTTGGGTAAAAATCAGAGCTTCTTCTTTAGGACGAGCTTGTTGGTTGTACAAGTCGTCGGTGTTCTCCTCATAGTAGAATCTCCCTTCACCCCTCCCGTGGATGTAGGTAAGTTTGCCGAACCACGTAAATCTCATGTCTTTACTGTTTTCTAGGTGTTGGTTATTACTTGTAGGTTCCATCGATAATTCAGTCCTAGAACTGATGAGAGGAAGAGTGTATATCTCACTTTGTTGAGATATTTCACTTCTGTTCTTGTTTCCTTCGTGAAACAGGAACATAGAGGTTGGCTTGAGCTTTTGTGAAAACAAAAGCCAGAGTTTTCTTTCGGCTTATATCGCTTCCGCGGCGTGAGGGCATGACTCTGCATGCGCCCAACACTTTTTGGCTTGTATCTGATGTTAATTTCTTATGCAGCCTTTTCAAAGGAAAACTTCTTATACCACATACACTATAAGTTCACATTTTATTTTCATTTCTTTTTTGTGTTATAGGCTTCTAGATGAAAGTTGGATAGGATCCAATTATCTTAATTCTTACCATCTATCTCAATTCCAATGGATGAGACTATGCCACGTAAAATTTCTATTGTTATCTTGAAAACCACTATAGTCAAATAAATATTTGTGCTAGTGGAAATCTTAGATAGTGTGATCTAATGTATCCGGTAGTGAGATAGACATTAATGGTTGAGAGAATTGTATCCTCTCCAATCACCATTTTTTAAATTTTTTTTAGAGAGAACTCTTCAATTACTACTTAATTGGAGAGTATCTGAAAACAGCTTATTGTCAACTGAGTTCAGTGGGATTTAATTGTTATATTAAACCGGCACCTTTTTTAACTATATGTTATAACCTACTCTAGGTTTGTATAACGTCTTATTGAAAAATCTTGAAACATAATGATGTAATCCTCTAATCTTTGCTCAACAAATAAACACCAGAGAAGAGAGGGCCGGGGGCAAAAAGGAAAAATAGTTTAATTTTTAAAATTCTGGTAGTTGTCACTGTGACACTCAAAAGAAATATAGATCGCTGAAATTGTCATATGAGCGCTGTAATTAATAGTTGACTTATTTATTCTCTTTGAGATCACTGGAAATATTGTGCATGTATTCCTCCAAAGAGATAAAATTACACGAAACATTTGAAGCACTTTTTTTTTCATTCGTTTGTCTACAAGAATTTAAAGTGCATACTGGCACACACAAAATTCATTCGTAGATCTCTTCAAGTGCCAAACCAACTTGCTCTCTGAATATTCCAAGTCAGTGCAAGGTTGATGAGAATATCTAGCAAATTATACATGTTGAGGATCGTCGTCGATGATATTTGGCTCAGAAGCCTGCTGAGATCAGTCCTGTTCTTCTCTCACAGTGCACCACCAAGAACACAAAGGGGAGCCCACTGATCTTCGCCTTAAATCACTCACAAAGAGGAAAGGGGATTCGCACAAAGGGGTGAGAGCACAAAGCTCACAGTAGCACAAACTCACAGGAGCACAAAGCTCAGATAAGGGTGGGGATCGCACACAAGCTAGGGCACAAAGCCTAAGGTCTCTTCTTCGTTCCCTCTTCTTCCCACCACTGAGCTACTACCAACCCTTCTCCTTAAATAAGAGAAGGGGGCAGCCGACACAGGAGGATGGGCTAGGGCATCGAGGGGTAGGAGCCGAGCTACAGGGATAGGAGATGGGACTCCAAGCGGCGGCATCGAATGTAATACCCCAACCCTTGAGAGGGTGATGTGATTAATATTAATAGATTTGATTGGAATACTCATACCACCAAGATGCATCTTCTTTTCGGAAACCCAACTCCTAGAAACTCCAAAGTTAAGCGTGCTTGGACTGGAGAAATTCTAGGATGGGTGACCCCCTGGGAAGTTTTCCAGGGAGCATGTGAGTGAGGACAAAACGTGCTGAAAAAACATGTGGTGGTTTGTGAGGCCAGTCTATCAGATCTAATAGCGTACCGACTCCGGGATTCCGAGGCGGGGCGTTATAACGTCGAGAGGGCGGGAGCCACCTCTTGAGGCCGTAAGAGCCACTCTAGAATCTCACACGGATGGTACGGTCTTGGATGATATGATTTGGCATAACGAGGACGTTGTGAGTTTAAGTGGGGGAGTATGTAATACCCCAACCCTTGAGAGGGTGATGTGATTAGTATTAATAGATTTGATTGGAATACTCATACCACCAAAATGTATCTTCTTTTCGGAAACCCAACTCTTAGAAACTCCAAAGTTAAGCGTGCTCGGTCTGGAGAAATTCTAGGATGGGTGATCCCATGGGAAGTTTTCCAGGGAGCACATGAGTGAGGACAAAACGTGCTGAAAAGACATGTGATGGTTTGTGAGGCCAGTCTATCAGATCTAATAGCGTACCGACTCCGGGATTCCGGGGCGGGGCGTTACATCGAAGGACACGGAATGGTTTGAGCACATGAGTGAGGACAAAACGTGCTGAAAAGACATGTGATGGTTTGTGAGGCCAGTCTATCAGATCTAATAGCGTACCGACTCCGGGATTCCGGGGCGGGGCGTTACATCGAAGGACACGGAATGGAGAGGGGGCGGCCGACAGAGAGGATTGAGTACCATCGGGTATGAAGAGAGGAATAGAGGGGGCTAGGGCAAATCAAGTGGGTAGCTGGGCCACATTGTAACGGGCCAACTTATTTGGGCCAACAAAAATAACAACAATACGCCGAAAAGAGTTACATGCTCTTCTGCTGCGAAAAAGCATGTGGACTGAAATAAATAAATAAATAAATAAAATAAACATGAAACTAGATAGACCCGAAACGTCCTACGTGTCCAGATAGAAGCAGATGATCATGTTAATTATAAAAGAGAGAGTAGAATTACAATCAGAAGAGATTCTTGTATTATCCATCTCCAAGCCTTCATCTCACACAGAATATATAGAAACCATTAATGATGGCTTGGAATGCTAGGATTGTTTTTTCAAAAATAGGATTCCCAAAATATTTGTTCAAAAAGTTGGAATGCTTCCTTATCAAACTTGCCTCTTCTACTATGGGAAAGTGTCTGTTGAGGATCGACGTCGTCGTTGTTAGGCTCAGAAGCCTGCTCAATCAGTCACCGTTCTCTTCACAAGTGCACCACTAAGAACACAAAGGAGGGAGCCTACTGATCTTCTCTCTAAATCACTCACAAAGAGGAAAGAGATCACACAAAGGGGTGAGAGCACAAAGCACAGGAGGGGGATCGCACAAAGCTCAGTTTCTTCTCTCTCACCTTCTCTCTCAGAGTCTCTCTCAACTCTCTCTTCCTCGCTTGTTATTCTTCTCCCAGTCTCTCCCACTAAATAGAAAGGGGAAAGCTGACATCGAGAGAGAGGCTAGGGCTTAGGGAGGTAGGAGCCGACCTACAAAAGGGGGATGGGACTCCAAGACGTAGCGGCATAGGACAAGGGATAGGCAAGGGGCTGCCGACATAGGGATTTTGTTTTCATCGGGTAGGGAGAGAGTGCTCAGGTTTGGGGCAAATATATTAGGGAATTGGGCTTTTTGGCAACGGGCCAGGACTTGGACCAACAAAATAGCAACAATCTCCACCTTTGGCCCAAGGTGGTGCACAGAGCAAAAACACAGAACTGCAGGACTCATCATCGCCAAATCATTACCTGTATGATCACAAAGAAGATACAAGCAATGGAGGAGAATACACAAAGTAAACTCAGATCACAAAGATCGGGGTAAGATCACCAAGCATACCAAGTCCACAAAGGACCGAACTCTATCAAACGGTGATCGAGTTCAAAGGAAAAAATCGCAAAGCTACTAACAAGCACAAAGCAAGTTAATAGGCCACAAAGGCAACACACAAAACAAAGGAAAATTACCCAAAATCAAAATTCAAGATTCTTTGACACGAGATAAATTTTTCAGCAGGCAAACAGTTAGTACCCATGTCGGTAGGATTAAATTCTGAGGGAATTTTCTCTAACTTGACAATATCCTTTTCAACTATATCCCAAATGTAATGAAATCTAACATCAATATGTTTAGTTCTATCATGGAAAAACAGGATTTTTGCAAAGTTGAATAGCAGATTGACTATCAGAAAATACAACCACATTTTTATCAAGAAAACCAATTTCAGATATAAGGCCCCTAAGACAAATAGCTTCTTTAAAAGCTTCAGTGGTAGCAACATATTCAGATTCAGTAATAGATAAAGCAACAATGGGTTGTAGTTGAGATTTCCAACTTATGCAAGAGCCACACAAAGTAAACACATAAGAAGTAGTAGATTTTCTATTACCTCTATTATTTGCATAATTAGAATCTACATAGCCAACAAGTTTAACACCTTCAGAACACTTAGAGAAGGTTAATCCTACATCCACAGAGGATTTCAAATATCTTAAAAGCCACTTCAAGGCATTCCAATGAGGCATACCAGGGTTTGACATGTATCTACTCAAACAACTAACCGCATATGCAATGTCAGGCCTAGTACTAATCATGATATACATGACCGATCCTATAGCATTCGAATATGGCACCTTCTTCATATCATTTATTTCAGTTTCAGTCTTGGGGGACTGATCCTTACTTAACACAAAATGGGAAGCAAAAGGCACATTCACAGATTTGGCATCAGACATAGCGAATTTACTCAAAATTTTTTCAACATATGATCTTTGGTTTAAAACTAGAGTAGATTTGTTTTTGTCCCTAATAATATTCATGCCTAGGATTCTTTTAGCATCACCTAAGTCTTTCATGTCAAAATTCTCACAAAGACATTTTTGAACATGCTCAATAGACTTCAAACAAGGACTAACAATCAACATGTCATCCACTTAAATTACAAGAAATACAGGCACATAGTCTATATTCTTATAATACAGGCAATGATCAGTAGAACTCCTTTTAAACTTTAAAGGTTGCATGCATTTATCAAATCTAATATTCCATTGCCTAGGTGATTGTTTTAAACCATACAACACCTTTTTTAACAAACACACATGATCAGGCAATTTAGGGTCCACAAAGCCCTCAGGTTGGTGCATATAAATATTTTTATCAAGATCACCATGCAAGAAAGTAGTAGTTACATCCATTTGTTTTAATTCCCAATTAAAATTAGCAACTAAAGCAAGCATAATTCTAACAGTAGTGAATTTGACAATAGGAGTAAAAATTTCAGCATAATCAATTCCCTCCTTTTGAGTAAATCCCTTAGCTACTAACCTAGCTTTAAACCTAACACTTTCAGATTCTTGTTTCACCTTAAACAGCCACTTACAGTCTATTATAGAACAGCTAGCAGGTTTAGGAACAAGTTTCCATGTTTGGTTAATTCTTAAGGATTCCATCTCACTCTTCATAGCACTAATCCATTCTTTAGAATATTTTGATTTTAATGCTTCTCTATAAGTCTTAGGTTCATTGCACTCAAGGGATTCAAACACATTGAAGGCAAACTCAGACATATTACAGTCAATCAAATTACAATCTCTATATCTTTCAGGTTTTCTAATGGTTCTTTTATTTCTATCCCTAGTGAGTTGATAACCATTCAAATCATGCATGTTATCTATTTTCTGCATATCATGCTCCACCTCATTTGGAATAATCTCATCTTGATTTTTAATAATTATATCATTCAATTTTTCTTCAGGAGGTGATTTAGGTTGATTAATAATAGGCATTTGCTCCACCTCATTTGGAGCATCATTTTCAGTAATAGGGACATGTGAAGGTAAATAAGGAAATTCATTTTCATTAAAAACAACATCTCTACTTATTACTACCTTAAACCCCGGTTCACTCTTATTCCAAAGCCTATAACCTTTTACCCCTTCAGGATATCCTAAGAAAACACATTTCTTAGATCTAGGTTCTAACTTATCAAATTTTTTGATGCACATAGCCAACACTCCTGAAAATTCTCAAATTATTTAAATCAAAAGGTTTGCCCGTGAACACAAATTCAGGGCATTTCCCTCCTAAGGGAACAGAATGAGACCTATTAATCAAGTAGGCCGCAGTACAAACAGCTTCTTCTCAGAACTTCTTGGAGAGCCTAGATGTGGCCAACATAGCCCTCACCCTCTCTAAGAGAGTTCTATTCATCCTTTCAGCAACTCCATTCTGCTGGGGTGTGTAGGGAACATATTTATGCCTTTTAATACCCCAAGTAGTACACAATTAATTCAATTATTTGTTACAAAACTCAAGACCATTGTCTGTCCTAAGAGTTTTAATTTTCTTTCCCATTTGGTTTTCAATCATAATTTTCTAATTTTTAAATTTATCAAAAACTTCAGATTTTTGTTTCATGAGTAAAACCCAAAATTTTCTAGAATAATCATCAATTATGGAAAGAAAATATTGGTTCCCTCCATGCGTAGGCACACTAGAGGGACCCCACACATCAGCATGCAAATATTCAAGAGATAGTTCGACTTCACGGAGTTCCAGATACGATCGTGTCGGATCGAGGATCGGTTTTCACTTCACATTTTTAGAGGAGTTTCCAAGACTCATTTGACAGCAAGCTATCTTATAGCAGTGTATTCCACCCACAGACGGATGGTCAGACGGAGAGGGTGAATCAGGTGTTAGAGGACATGTTGCGAGCATGTGTCATTGACTTCCAAGGCAGTTGGGAGGATCATATTCCACTGGTAGAGTTTGCTTATAACAATAGTTATCAAGCGACGATCGGTATGGCCCCGTATGAATCATTGTACGGGAGACCTTGTAGGTCACCGATATGTTGGGCCGAGTCGGAGGACAGCTTGATGCTTAGGCCAGAGCTAGTGAGGCAGACTACTGAGAAGGTAGCTTTGATTAGGGAGCGGATTCTAGCCGCTCAGAGTCGACAGAAGAGCTATGCAGATAAGAGGCGGAGACCCCTAGAGTTTCAGATTGGAGATTTGGTTATGCTTAAGGTATCACCTATGAAAGGCGTGCAGTGATTCGGGAGGCAAGGGAAGCTTGCACCGAGATATATTGGGCCTTTTCAGATTCTAGAGCGCATTGGAGCTGTGTCATACAGACTAGATCTTCCAGCATCTATGTCTAGTATACACAACGTGTTTCATATTTCTATGCTCAAGAAGCACTTGCATGATGAGGAGCAGCAACGAGTATTGGATGCATCGGAGATCGAGCTTCAGGATGACTTGTTCAACATTGAGATTCCGGTTCGTATACTTGTCAGGGAGGACAAGAGACTAAGGAATAAGGTGATTCCCTTAGTAAAGGTTCAGTGGAACCGAGGAGGCATTGAGGAAATTTCTTGGGAGCGCGAAGAGGACATACGTCGCGACTACTCACACTTGGTTGAGAAGGTAAATTAATTCTTATTGTGTTATACGTCTTAACTTATGTGTATATCTTTGGTTATGTTTACATTTAACGCTAGAATGAGGATATTTTCACTTAGTTTTTAATCTTTTGGAACACATGGTATATGTATGGGGGGTTCCTTGTTTGGATTTTTCGCCCGATGTACTAGTTCCACTAGATTAGGATTTGAGCGAGAATATTATCATTTTAGATCGTTAAGTGTAAATATCTCTATAAGATTATCTAGGAGTTATATTTCAAGATTTGTATGATTTCCGAATTTCGAGGACGAAATTCTTTTAAGGGGGGAAGAATGTAAAACCCCGAAATTTCTATAATGGGTATATGTGAATTAGTAATAATAAATATTTCTTTTGTGATAAATAATCATA
>BQKN01000914.1:363315-388425 GCA_022839385.1 Asparagus kiusianus | reverse complement strand
TTTTATTGTTTTAACCATACATAGATCATGTTTAATTATGCTTGGGATCTTGGTAATAATTTCTAAATGTGTAAGTTTTCTTTATTTACCTGTTATATGACAACTTAAATATACTATGTTGCTGCTTAACTCAAAAAAGAAAATTTTCAGGTTTCAGCTGACAGAAAACTCAGATCTGGGTTCTGTCTGTCTCGCGGTCGACCGCATCGGTCGACCGCTGGGCGCGCAGCAAGGGCAGAGCCCGTCTGCTCTCTGCGCGGTCGACCGGGTCAGTCGACCGCGACAGCTTGGCGGTCGACCGCACCGGTCGACCGTGAATGTCTCTGCTGAACAGTGAGGTTCGTATCCGTATGCGGTCGACCGGGTCGGTCGACCGCCGCCCAGTTTCATGCACTGCTAGTTTTGCTGCATGTTTCATGTGTTTGAGGGTTTTGCCTCGATTATCTAATACTAGTTTTGGTTTTTGCCATATATCTGTGCATGATAGGTGACTTGAGGGTACTAAATTTAGAATCACATGCCGAGAAGAGTGTGAAACTTGTATAAGTATATCTTTTCACATATCTCCTCGATAATTGCTATTTGGTCCAGGTATCGGGCAAAACTACATTATTTCAGTCCTCGTGTTGGACTATAATCTATTAAAGTCCTCGTGTTGGACTATAATCCATTAAAGTCCTTGTGTTGGACTATAATCCATTTCAGACCTCGTGTGGGCATTTACCCACTTGACCATGCGTTGACCATGTGTTGACCATTTGTTAAGTTATGAGTATGACACTTATCTGACTCAGGACATGACACTCATGAAGTTTTAGACATTTGGCACTTATTTGATTATGACAGAATACAGTAGTTTATGTTCTGAGATGGGTTGCACTCCTCTTTATTATTGTTTCTGTATTAGACTTTGGGTTTGGTATTTAGGGATTTACAATTTGAGATATAAGGTATATACATGAGGGTTTCCTTGTTTGGATTATTTCGCTCGACGTACCTATGCTCGGGTTGTAAATTTCTAAATACTAAAATCCTTTTTTTTAGTTAAGACTTATGTTTTGAGACTTATTATGTAATAACTGTATTTTCATATACAACGAGCCCTATTCCCTTGGGGTTGGTTGTGATGTTGCTCGCTAGCGCTTTGACGCTCGTTGTCCCTCCCCCTTTCAGGTAACGAGCCAGGAGTCCGGAGAGTCGCAGGTTGATGGCAACACACCTTAGTGTTCAGCTGTTTAGTTATACTTATGTTGGGAGCTCCACTATAGATTATGTTAGACAGTTGAGAGTATTGTTCTAGAAGGTGTATTTCTAATTGTTGGATGATGAGACATCAATTTGATCATTATTATTTCATCAGTCCTTCGTGTATTATCTTTTACTTGCTTTTGTACCTACACCTGTTATTGACTCTACTAGATAGATGTTAATTGTGATGGTGAAACATGTTGTTGTACGGTGTGGTGCATGGCAGGTTTGACATTCTTGGTTTCACCTTGGACTGCAGCCTTATGTGAACCCAGGGGCGTCACACAGAAGAAAACCTAAGGCATACATCACCAGTTCCTAAAACATTGCATTTCTTTTCATTTCCCATTGATACAAAGTCATTCTCTATTTTCTTGTAGTTTGAAAACAAGTTTTTAAAAGGAGTCATATGAAAAGTATAACTAGAGTCTACCAGCCAATCTGATTTACACAAAGGATCAGATAACACAGAGTTCAAATATATATAATCACACAGATTATTAATCATGAAAATTTCACCCATTTTGCCCTCACAGACAGCCATATTAGCATGATCATTTTGCTGATTTTTCTTAGGTTTTAGGACAATCTTTAATAAAGTGACCAGTTTCATGATAATTATAGCATTTTTTAACTTTAAATCTAGACTTAGATCTACCCCTTCCATTTTTGAATTTTCTCCTACTTGATTCCCTATTAATAGCATTCTTTTGGTTATTAGACCTATTCTGAGGCCTACCCCTCACATGCATAACCTCACCAGAATTTTTATTTCCCCCAGAATGTTTTAAATCTAATTCCTTACTCTTAAGACCATTGACCACAACATCAAGGGTAACCTCATCTCTACCATATTTAATAGCAGATTTTACATCACTATATGAGTCAGGAATAGCATTTAGAAGGGTAATAGGGGTATAATCATCTATATGTTTATCACTAGTTAACTTAATATCTGAAATAAGTTTTGTGAAAACATCTAGGTTCTCCTCAATATCCTTAGACATATCCAATCTAAATTAAAAAAAATTTCAAGCAAAAACATTTTACTGGGCAAAGAGGTTTCAGTATAGAGTTCTTCAAGTTTGTCCCAAAGGGTTTTAGCAGATTCCAAAAGTCCAATTTTTCTAATCACAGAGTCAGATAAATTCAAATAAATTGTGGAACAAGCATTTTCGTTCATTTCCGCCCGTTTATTTTCAGTGTCAGAAGTTAAATAAGTCTGACAAACAGCCCTAAAAGACTTCTGTTGAATTAAAATGCATTTTATTTTTTGTTTCCAAATGCTAAAATCAGATTTTCCATTGAACGGAGCCATACCATATTGAATCATACTATATTGATTAGCAGCAGACATTTTATACACAGGAAAATAATTTTTCAGAAAAAATAAAATGTAAATATAGCTGAAATTTTTCAAAAATTTATCAGGCTCAAAGTGTGCGAAGCAACTAGCACAAACAAACTGGGAATAACGATGAGCACAAAGCTCGGGTTCAGACCTTTCGTTCTTTCGCACGAGCACAAATAAATTTTAACTTCAGCAGTTAAACACAGCGAAATAAGAACAAATAATCTTGAAGATTTACTGTAATTTTTAACAATTACTGTAATTTTCAACAAAGTCAAGAGCATATACTAAAATTTTCAACAAAGGCCAGAGTATACCTGAGCGAAACCCACTGTAGAGAGTTTCGACCTTACCCCCGCCCACGCGGCGGTCCGGCGTCGGTCCGACGGTGTCCAGTGGCGGTCCGGCGGTGTTGGAAAGGGCGACGACTCACCGAGCTCTGATACCACTGTTGAGGATCGACGTCGTTGTTGTATTGCTCAGAAGCCTGCTCAATCAGTCACTGTTCTCTTCACAAGTGCACCACCAAGAACACAAAGGAGGCAGCCTACTGATCTTCTCTATAAATCACTCACAAAGAAGAAAGTTATCACACAAAGGGGTGAGAGCACAAAGCTCACAGGAGGGGGATCGCACAAAGCTCAGTTTCTTCTCTCTCACCTTCTCTCTCAGAGTCTCTCTCAACTCTCTCTTCCTCGCCTGCTATTCTTCTCCCAGTCTCTCCCACTAAATAGAAAGGGGAAAGTTGACATCGAGAGAGAGGCTAGGGCTTAGGGAGGTAGGAGCCGACCTACAAAAGGGGGATGAGACTCCAAGACGCAGCGGCACAGGACAAGGGATAGGCAAGGGGCTGCCGTCATATGGATTTTGTTTTCATCGGGTAGGGAGAGAGTGCTCAGGTTTGGGGCAAATATCTTGGGGAACTGGGCTTTTTGGCAATGGGCCAGGACTTGGGTCAACAAAATAGCAACAATGTCTTAACAATTAAAAACCGGAAAAGAATTTTTTTTGAGGATTTTAATTACATGCTAGAATTAAAAGATATTGAATTCTGTAAAGGCTACTATTAACTATTGGTCGTTACTCATACTGTAGAATCATGTAGCTGTAGATATTTTTTTTCCTTCCTCTTGTGTCTTTGATGTGCTTTGTCACTCTACCATTTGGACCCATTTCCTATTTATACAACATTATATTATGTTTGTCAAAGGTAGCACATGTTGTGTTTACAACTTAAACAGTGTATCAATGCTTGAACATGTAAGATGGAGACGTTGGCAAGCCATCTATGTGTTGGTATTGCCTTGAACTTTTATGTGGTGTGATATCTGCCTAATTTGTTCGCAGGTGTCAATGCACTTATTTAATTGCTTTAATTATTTCTGTTTTCAATTGAAAGACTAGACACTCTCCTAACTTTTGTCGTAATGATATTCATACATGTCGGTAGCACTAAACATAGTGGGGTCAGTCATTCCATTGCAACTTTAAGTTAGTTAGATGTGTTGGTTTTGAGTGCATAGACCAAAACCTGGAAACAAACATGCACACAAGAAGCCATAAGTTGATCGAAGAAGAGGATTAGTCGATTGATGACACTGTAAAAAAACAACCTAAAAACTCCTCTGGTAAGTCGACTGATGAGGTGCCATCAGTCGACCGACAATATGCACGAAGCAGCTGAGAAGCCATTATCAGTCGACCGATGCAAGTGCATCAGTTGACCGATATCGGGTCAAGCAGTTTCCTGGCCCATTTGGGAATCTGTTTCGAGTTAGGGTTTTATATATTCTTGAACGTTCTTTTGAGAGTTAGTACACGAAAAGGAGAGTATTTTTTCTGAGAGATCTTAGAGAGAGAGAAAGAGAGAGAGAAGCCTATTGCAAGCATTGTAATCTTCTTCAATAATCAAAGAAATTATGGTGTGGCTCCCGAGGATGTAAGCACGTTTGCCGAACCTCGTTAACCATATCTATGACATGTGTAACATTTACTGTTTGATTTATTAAAATTTCCTCTATCACATCCAAAGCCTCGACCTCGACCTCGACCTCGACCTCGACCTCAATAATTTGAATTTGATTGATAATTGCTTCTCTGATTGCCATCATCTCTTTGATTGTTGTTATAACTACCACATCCTTGACTATTGTAGTATCCGCGTCCTCGGTTATTGTAGTTCACATATCCTCGTCCTTTGCCACAGGAATTTCCTCCTCGTTGGTCTCTTTCGTACTGCGTTCCTTTGTTATTTTTTTTATAAAAGCTTGACTTTGAAAAGCTTTCTCCAGGGACTTCTCGTTTGATCTTTCGCTCATACATTGCTCGTGAACTTGTAAGGTACCTATCAACTCATCAACAATCATCTTGGACAAATCCTTCGATTCTTCGATTGCCACCACGATATGATCAAATTTTGCTGCAAGAGGTCGTAATATCTTCTCCACAATTGCTAAATCTGTAACCTTCTCTCTGTTTACTTTTATTTGATTTGTCAAAATAAGTACTCGAGTGATGTAATCTGCAACACTTTCAGCAGGTTCCATCTGTAAAATTCAAATTGACACCTCAATGTTTGAAGCCTAACTTTTTTCACATTCTCAACTCCATGGTACGATGTATCCAAAGTATCCCACGCTTACTTTCACTCCTTGATGGATGTAGAATAACACCTTTTGATCCTTCTTCTTGATCTCACTGTGAGCTTTCTTCTCGGCTTCACTTGCGCTATCTGTGAGATCGACAACTTCGTTCTCTACGACACCCAATATATCTTGATATTCAAACAACACCTTCATCTGCATTCTCCAGCAGTGATAATTTTTCCCATCCAATATAGGAATAGAAGGTGACGTCATCCCGTTTAGATTGTTTATGGCTCTGATACCACTGTTGGAGCAATCAACGACAAAGCAAATAGAAATATAATATATATGAGGAGAGATTTAGTAGGAGAAGCAAAAAAAAAAAAATCTCTTCTAAACTCTCGATTATTGTAGCTACAGTACTTGACCCCTTTCTTTTTTTCTCTTAGGTACAAGGATGCATGAATGCCTATTTAAAGGCTTTACAAAATGTTTCATAATAGAATTCTAGTATGACTATAATTCCTAGAGATAACTAACTCAAATCCTTTTAGAATTGTGATTAACTTCAACAAATTGAACTTAAATACCTTATAGTTTATGAAAGTTATACACCTCCACTTGTATCTTGCTGCACTTAAATGTCCTAATGCTTTCTAAAATTACATGTTTGTACCTTCTCTCTTGTTACATAAAAGTAAGAATATACTTTGTAATTTTCCTATATGAGTGTCATGATACAATTTTAGGACAATTCTATGTTTCCTACTCTTTTCCTAAATGATTTATTAACATGTAATTGCCTATTAATAATATATTATTATATATTAGTAATAATTAATATGGAGTAGAGTTTTACAATAACATTGGAAGTTTTAAGGACCAAGTTAAACAAACTTGAAGTGACATATAATATAATTAATTAACAATAATAGTTAATTTAGTTTAGCTAGGATTAGGATATAATATTAAAAAAGAATAAAGGTAATATAATCTATAGAAAATTTTTACCAAAATCTTTCTTTTAAAGGGAGTATAATTTTGTATATTTTTATATTCTAACACCAACTACACCTAACGGCCTAACCAAACCCGGCCTGGCCTCGTACAACAAAACCAAAAATCAGGCACTAAAAGCGAGAAAAAGAAAATTCCACCGACAGATGCAATGATGCCTAATGGCCTGTTTGGATGGAGGGTAGAGAGGGGGAAGGGAAGGGAAATTTCACTTTAACCTTGTTTGGGAGTTTTATTTTAGAGGGTAAAGGAGGGGAATGGAGGGGAAATTTGGCCCAAATTCTTACACCCCAAATTGGGGTGTAATGGAGGGGAAGGGAAGGAAGGGGAATTTTTACCCTTCCTTCCCCTTCCTTCCCTTCCCTAAGTAAACTCCCAAACACACCATAAGTGTCAAAATAAAAATCAGACTACCCAAAAACAAACTCACTCTCCTCTTGTTCTCACAAACCAACCAGCCTCGAGAGAGAAAGAGGGGAGAGATAGAGATAGAGAGAGCGAGAGCGAGAGCGAGAGCCCAATCCCTTCTCTCTCTCCTCTGATCTCTCAACAAACCCCCGATCGTTTCTCCAATGGCGTCTCCGTCGTCGTCGACGTCACCATCAACGTCAATGGAGATGGAGGAAGATTCATTCGAGGACGCGCCGGATGCGATCCCTAGCGAGAGGCAATCGGAGTTCTTTGGCTGGGTCTATCATCTCGGCGTCAACTCCATTGGCCATGAGTACTGCCACCTTCGATTCCTCGTTCTCAGGGGAATATACGTCGCAATGTACAAGAGAGATCCCAACGAGAACCCTGGCATTGTCAGTAATCTCGACCCCCTTTCTCCGATTATGATGGTTTTTTTAGGGATTTGTTTGTTTTGGAATTGAATTGCATGATGCATGATGACAAGGGGTGGTAAACTGTATCCGTATTCGAGGAAAATACTCCTAACTATATTTGTTAGGTTAAGGATATGGATACACAAATCTATAACGGATAGGATATGGTTACAAATGTGCTTTTGTAGTGAAAGATGCAGATTCATATCCGAAATATCTGAATATATGTTGATCATAGAACTGCAATTGTTCCAAACTTTAGATTAATGAATTTGGGACTAATTCTGACGAACTAGAGTTCCAATCCTAGCTTTTCAGATAACAGACATATTAACAAACTCTCTTGTACCATATGGATTATCGTTTTTTCAATATATTTTTTCCTCACATCCATTTTGTATCTACATATACATCCACATGTATGTCCATATATGTATCTGATTTTAGCGAATATGGATATGAGTTTTTCTCACCACGGCATATCCGTATTCGTATCCATATCCGTGAATGATAGGCCTATATGAATATGGTATCATATGTGAGCCATATCCGAACCATTTCCACCCTCAAGGTGATCTATTAATTTAGAAATTTCTTCTAATTACTTGAGGAATATTATGGATTAATGGAATTATTTCTGGAGTAGAGACAAACTTAACATAAAACTAAGGGTGTTTTCATAATTTACCAAAACTATTTCTATGGCCTTTTCTGCAAATTGTGTGTGATGGGTGCATGTGCCCTTTTGAGGAACTATGTGTTGCTTCCGGATGCTTATGTGGGTGAAGGGGGATGGGATGGGGGTGGAAAGGCTGAGGCTAATGATTGGGTGGTGGTTTGGGGGGGGGGGGGGTTGGGGGAGGGGGGTTTAAGATGACTCCATGGTATAGCTTGATTGAGGTGAACAATGAGGTTCAAAGAGTTAGTTGCTGGAATTGTTCGAATCTTGAGTTTTATTGGTATTGTGTATAGGAGAGTCTGAAGAATAGGTACAAATATTGGATTTAGGGTTAATGTGGAATGTGGATTCTTTCACCACTTTAAAATTGAAATATAGGAGAAACAATGATTTCTTCAGCTTCTAAGATGTACCCATCTTTCCATAAATTTTATGAAAAATAAAATTCGAATTCTCTTGCATGTGCAGCAATTCCAGTTATATATTGTCAATGAAAACAATGTTGACCTTATAAGAGTTGCAACCTAACTCGGGTGTAGGATGACAAATGCACAACATTTATTTGGATTCTGATAGGCAGAGTGATGCTTGCAACAATCAGGCAACTGATAGAAGAAAGGGTATTCAAGAAAATGAATCCGTTTTCCCCAATTACAACACAGGGAAAAGTATTTTAAGTTCATTACAGGAGATTGAACACACTCAGATGGTGCAAAAATCACGAACTTAATCTATCAGACTATCCCATTGTATTTCACTCATCCACCCTAGTATTTTTCACTCTCTTCTATACAACCTTGACTGGACTAGCTTATAACTGCCCTACATTCTCATCCATAAAAAGCTTAAATCTTTAATTATTTGGTAGAACTTTTTTTTATCAATTTCACATGTATCCCTTGATCACACAAGACTCTGGAAGTACTTCTCCATTTTACCATCACATTTTGATTTGATGAACCATATTTTCTACAATTTTACCATCTTGATGAATAATTGATTCAAGTAATGGAAATGATCATTCTGAGATATTTCTTGATCTTTAGTCTGTACCATATAATCACCCTGCTGGTCTTTTTGTACCTTGAGATCAATAAGTTTAAATTTTATCTAACTACATTTCTCTGCTCTCAATGCTTGTCAAATTTAACCTTTTAACTTAATAGCGCTCTGTTGAGTCTGTTCAAACAAGCGAAATCTTATGGGTTTTGCTATACGTTTAGATCTATAATTCTAATTTTTATCTAACTGCATCTCTATGCTTCTGCATATTAGAAGAAGACAGCCTGTTAAGAATTTTTTGAACCTTTGTAAGGCATTTGTCAAATTTAACCTGTTAACTTGAGAGGACTCTGTTCAAACTAGCTTAATCTTCCAATTGTTGCTCAAAATAATTGAAGTTCTAAAGAAAAAACTTTAATTTTTATCTTCGGGACGCGATCCGTATTTTCGCGGAATAGATCATAATAAAATTCCTGTATCTAGGGAGGATTCACTTTAGAAGCGACTATCCTGTAGATACCTACATCGTGGCATCTCACGATTGAATCCATTTAAAAAAGACCCAAAGTTAGTGATTTATCAATAGGTAATGTTGCCCCAATACTTAACCAAAGAGCTACTGCGATTAAAATGACTGTTCTAGCTGCCGGACGACGAAATGGATTTTGGAATTTATAAACATTCTCCAAAAAGGGTACTGTTAATAATTCTATTGGTGTTGAAACCATTAAAAGAACACCCAGTAGCTTATTGGGTACTGTGTGTAGTATTTGAAATACGGGATAGGAGTACCATTCGGAAAATATTTCCAAAGGAGTTGCAAATGGATCTGCCGGTTCACCAATCATGGATGGTTCTAGGACTGCTAAGCCTACATTACATGCAATAGTACCTAGAATTACTATTGGAAAAATATATAAAAAATCATTTGGCCATGCGGGTTCTCCATAATAATTATGCTCCATCCCTTTAGCCAATTTATCTCTTAATACAAGATCATTCAAATCATGTTTTTTATTATCGGGATAGGCGAATTCTTATCGATCCATCCCCTGAAGGAACCAGACATTATAATGTTTCATCATCCAGCTCGAGCAAAAATAAAAGGAATGACAGAAATAAATCAATAGAAAATCTGTATTTCATACACATCCACACATAACATATATAATGACTCTATGTAAGAAAAGATTCCATTTCCGTAGTTGCAACTATTCATTGCAAAGAATTCAGTAAAGAATTTAGTTCTTACAGGTAAGTGCTCAATATCCAATCAGGCTTTTTTTAAAGAAATCTCAAGAATTATTAGTTTTCAGCTGACAAGTTCCAGCAGCAGAGAAGTTATTGCAGTAGAACAGACTTTGTTTAAGAGATGCATTTTCATTTCTGTTGTAGATGCTAGATTATGAACGTATTATAGCAGGCAAAGTCTGAGCAGGAACAAGCATTTATGCTTTTTAAATGTATACTGAACAGAAATATGGTCATGTATTACATCTTCATGTGAATTTTACTTTCTTCCCTTCCTCTTTCTCTGAGACAACCGTTGATTGTTGTACTATGTCAGATATTAAGACGTCGGGTAGCAAATGTCTTTATATTACAAATATATTGTGTCTTTTCTGTAACAAATTAACATACGATGTTTGTTTCTCAAGATTATTTTCTACACTTATTCGTTTCTTTTCAGTGTTTGAATTATTAAAATTTTTTGTTACACCTTTTGATCAATAAAGCTTTTAAAGTGCATCTTATTGATTTTTTTATATCTATCTACTGTTATCAGAAGACTACAGATTCATAGTTTTGGACCCTCATGGGAAGAATCTAATTGCATGGTGCTGTGATACTTTCTCTAATATTTTTTATATCTCAGAAACCTATCAGGAAAGGTGTTATTAGTCATACACTTATGGTGAAGGAGCTAGGACGTAAGAAGGTCAACTCTGGGGTAAGAGCCAAAAATTATACTTATCATACTCACTAGTGAATACTGTAAGCTTCTTAAAGTGATTTTTCTCTCTCTTGATATTCCGAAATGTGTATTTAATCTGGATGACTAACCAATGTCTTATCTAGGAACTTTATGTTGTAAGGTTCTACAACCGGTTGGATGAGACAAAGAAAGGTGAAGTAAGTAATAATTCTTTTACAGTAGTTATTCTTTGACCCTGTATTTCAGTGACAACGTACTTCTGTAATAAACAATCATTGGATGCTAAACTTTCTATTCAAGATAATTTCTTTCCTTTTGCCTTTTCTGTTATGACAGTTATAGGTTTATACTACGTAAATATTTCAGTGTTAATATGTCATTACTTTTGATGGATCAAAATGATTAAGTTGTGATCAATATAGATCATTACTAAAGCATGTTTTAACGCTATAACTCATGTACAATAAAAGTAGGAGGTATTATGAACTTGCAATATCATGTCGATATAAACTCAAAAATATCATATATTTGACTTTTTCCCCTCTTGACAAGTTACGTGAGTTCGACTCTACTTATTGAATTGCTCCTGTTCTGATCACCACTCATCGCTAGACAGCTGACTGTGGACCTGATTTATGTTGTATGTACTTCTGCACTGAAAGAGAATAAGTTAATCAATCATCACATTTTCTGGTGAATTAAGAAATTTTTTGACTGTCCTATAAACGTTCTGTTTTATTAAATATATAAAATATTATAGTAAGTATAATATGATAAATCTTATTATTCCATTTCTTCTGTGGCTGGTTATGCATTCTATGTATATTTGGTAATGCATATATCTCCTTTCCTACGTATTACTTGCTAGTGTAAATATATCTCCTTCCCTACCTATTAGGCTACTACTAAGACTTTCTATATTTAAGTCTGCTATAGAATTATAAATAATGTAATCATCTCTTGTCTAGTACAATCTATGAGGATCTTCAATCTCTTTCGTCAACCTTCTCCTTTTACGTTGGGTTTGACTCATGCCTTTCTTGATATGAAATTTTCTTCTCCATGGCATCAAGATTAACCATTGAGATTTTCTTTGTGACGAGCTCCTCCTCTTCACTTCATCTACATTGACCGTTGATAGTTCTCCGTTGACGTACACGGATTCCTATCATCGTCATTCAATCTCGCCAGCACTAAGAGTTTCTCCCTTGATGTTCAAGGATTCCTATCCCTCATTGTCAATCTCGTTGACCTTGAGTTCTCCTACATCAATGCCTTTGGATTCCTATCCTTCGCTATCAATCTCACAGGTGTTGGATTTTTTCTTCATCAATACTACTGGATTTATGTCCTACTGTATGTTCCAATTTTTCATCAAGGTTTAGACACATTAGCAATTTTGGCTCTTCTTATGCACACTCACAGTTTTCGTCCCACTGTAAATATATAGAATATTATATTAAATATAAAGAATATTATATTAAATACAGTAGAGTATAATCTTACAATTTCATTTCTTTTGTAATACATAGTACATCTATCTATATTTTGTAGTGCATGTATCTCCTTGTTTCCTATATATTATTAAGATTTTCTATATTAAGTCTGCTATCACATAATAAATATATGTATTCATTTCTTGTAATATATATCAATGAATTATCAATAAGAGAGTTTTCTGCTATTTCGAACAGATGTACTGCAGTAATCTATGCTAATTAACTATTTTTGCCTAATTCTTTTTTGTTTGCATTTGCTTACATATAGTGCCTTGGAGTTTGTGTTTGAAGACTAAAGTTTATTTGACTAGATGTCTCATTGAACGGTTGAACCTGAAATGAATTAATTTTATGTCTGTAATTTTCCAGCTTTGCATCAGAAAATTAATTGATACGTAGTGCATATTTATTCCAATGACTTAAGATTCCAACTCTTACATATGTGAAACATGAACTTACTCAGTAATGGGAAACAGGGTGAGAGCTTCGATCTGAAAGTTGGAGAACTAAAAAAGAGAGGATTTGGATAAATATGCTAACACCTAAGAGATTCACACCCCGCTAAAGAATAGGCTTCACACCCCACTAAAGGAAAAGGCTTCACACCTAAGGGCTTCACACTTGAGGAGGCAAACCACATGCCAAATAACGAGCAATTCACATGCCAAGGATTTTTTATTCATAATGTCTATTCCTCATGGAGGATCACATTTGATTTACAGAAGAGAAAAACATCTAATCACTGAAGGAAACAAATCAATATCCTAGCCAAATCATAACCTAAAATAAATAAAATATGCAATCAAATAGCATCCTAAATAAACTTGGAGGTACCAAAATCGAATTATTAAAAATCCTAACTAAAATAGAAGATTATGTATAACAAAATCCTGATAAAATCTTCTACTGGATTTAGATGTGGATTTGTCATGCAGCACGCAGCCCATACACAATGCTGGAATTTTGTTGACAAAAATGGGAAACTATTTAAATCTCAAAGTCACAAAAGTCAAAGTTGAAATGACATTGAAACAAAGAAGATTTAGCAGTGTTGAAGAGATATTAAAAAGTCAGGAGCAGATTGTAACTCTCTTACCATTTGAGACACTTTCTAAAATAGGCATTAAGCATGCAACTATTCCGTGAATAAACAGTCGCTACCCCCTGGTATGTGCCGCTTTCCTAATCAAAAGATAGGAGAGCACCCGTTCTCCGAAGTTACGGGGTCATTTTGCTGAGTTCCTTCGACATGGTTCTCTCGACGCGCCCTAGTATACTCTACTTGTTCACCTGTGTCGGTTTGGGGTACGATCAGTTCACCTGGAGGATCGTCCTCCCAATTCGAAGTTTTTTCCTGGAAGTTTCAACCGTCATTGACTATGACAACAGTCGCGACCGACTATAAAGATCCTCGCGACTATGGCAGGGCGGTACGCTCTGCTCTCTCACGACTCCTACTCTAATCAAATAAAGGCCTAGTCACCGCCCTGCTGTCTCGCGACCCCTACTCTAATCAAATAAAGGCCTAATTTGGTGACCTTCATGCTTATATCCAATTGCAGTGTACTTAACAAGAGTTCTACTTCTCCACCGATAATCTTTAAATCTACTTGTACTTTTGCAGTAATTACCTAAACAGGGCAGTGTCAAGTTTTTACATTTTATTTGCCTGACAGTATGTAAGAAGGTTCAGACATCACTATATCATGTGTTGATCATGATTAACAAATGGTAAAGTTTATTGAACCACACTCAGCAAGAAACTGGTTCAGAAAGCTGTAAGAAACTGGATGAAATTCTAGCTGGACCAAATCAGCATTTATTCTGCTAGTTACAAACTTTTTTATAAACTAGAACAAATATTTAAACCCAACAAGTTTGCTCTTACATTTGCACTTTAAGTATAGTATTGCACTTCGCTGATGAAGGCGATTATGGCATACTTCCATCCGAAAGAATTTTTGTCTATTAAGTTACTTGCTATGTAAATGAGAAATCAGTGATGAGGTTCAAAATTTCAAAAGTAAAGATTTATGTGTTATCATCTTTTATTTAGAAAATATTTCTTTAATAAGTTATATCCAGCATTTTCACTCATTATCTCCATTTCTTTTTCTCGTCAGTTTCTCTTTCCTTATCATTTGCTCATGCTGATCCTTTATCAATCGATAATTAATCCTGTAACTGGCTTTTCATAGATTGCTTGCGCTACTGCTGGAGAAGCACGAAACTGGAAGGAAGCATTTGACCAGGCCAAACAACAGGTAGCTAACTCTTTGTTTAAAAAAGATAGTAATAACACATGTTTAAAGTTCAGCTGCAGCCTTCGTTGGATTTTTAAAGTCCTAGTTTAAGTTCAGCTGCAGCCTTCGTTCAAAAAGAAGATGGAGGAAGGGGAGGGAATTTTATGTTTACACATAAAGTAAGGGGAAACCTCTGAAATGATTTCAGTCTTGGACCTTGGACATATAATATTCCTGAATTTGGATCTCTTTTTGAAAGGTCTTTTGTCTAATGATAGCCTGCTCGAGTCCTCATGAAATATTCATTATTTGTTTAGCCATAAGCTTCACATGATTCCTGTGATTCACATGGTATTGTCAAACATTATTGGTCCTGGATAAGAATCTATAACATGCTAGAAAGCCGTTGTTGACGATACTTTACTCTGACATGAGGGAGGGAGAGAGGGAGGATTTTTTGTGGAGAATATAAGTAGGATTTATAAATTTCGCTATCAACCTACAACGGATTTGGGGAGAAGTTTCCACTGGAAGAGCACGGTTAGAAACGAAACCCGGCCTTGTGCATTTCCATGTTCTCACCTCCCCTTCTTTGATATCACTGTTAAGATGCTGTTTGCGGGCTTTAATTCAATTTCAATTTGGCTCAGTGATGGGGACTCTGAGATGACAAATATTTAGTTAAGACCATCACAAAATGATGTTTTCTTGGGTGATTGTGTAGCACTGGCACATCCCATGGTTGGTAACTTGGTATGGATCAAAGAGTACCAGGATAAAAATTGTAATTCAGCAGGTGTCATTTAAGCCATTAGTTCCATTCCATAAGTTCCCTTTACCGCCTAATTTGTCCTTTTTGTGCTGGTGTAGAAGATCGGTTTGAAGGGGATTTAATTAGATTGTAGTAACTGGTTTTTTTTTTGTGGGGTGGGGGGGTGGGGGAGGGGGAGGGGGGGGATTTCATGCTATTTGTAGATCTAGGTTCAAGGAAAATGATGAAGCTGGCAGACACCTCTTATCAGTGGTAATGGACAAGTGTTCATAGGAGATTCAGTCTAGAGGAAAAAGAAACAAGATATTTGCTTTTCTTTTGTTAAGGAATATATTATGAAGATCTATAATGTTATAGTTATACTAGGAATATATATTATAAGTATAAATTAGAGATTTAGTGATTGAGAGATATTAGGAATGTAGCTAAGAGAATAATTATGATTATGTAATTATGTTTAGTCCCATATTGACTATACAATAAACTTATTGTTATTGTATCCCTATATAAAGGGGAGTAGTTGTAGCTTTTGAAATTGAATGAGAATCTACAATATCTTATTGTTTAACATGGTATCAGAGCCCTGCAAATCCTAGCCTCCACAAAACCTTAGATCCTCACAAACCCTAGCCCCCCAATTCCTCACCATCAAACTCATCACTCTGTCTTATCTCCCTTCTTTCCTGTGACTCGTCACCATGAACAAGGCGCGATGACTATTCATCTTGAACAATATCGTTGTAACTGCTCACCGTGAACAATGCCATAGGGACTGTTTGTGAATAGTTTCGTGGATTCTTGTCCGTCCTGCTTTTGACGGCCTTGTTGATGATCATGATCGTTATTATTGGTAGCAGTAGTCATCCTCGATATATATGTTCTCATCACCGTCTGTGTCACCTCGATTTCCCTTTGTTCGCTGCCTACTCAACTTGTCGACAACACCACCACGATCGCTTGTGTTCTAGAAACCTTGACCGCCATTAGCTACGAAAAAAGATTCTGATTGAATCATGATTTTGTTTGGAGTTTGGTTCGATGAATGTTATTTTTTTGGCTTCATTTGTTTGGTGGATCCACGAGAGAAGTTATTTGTTTGTTAGATCCTTGAAAGAATCATTTGTTTGATAGATCCCTAAAGAAAGATCATTTGTTTGTTAGATCCCAAAGAGGATTGTTTGTTTGGTTGATCCGTGGAGAGGATCGTTTGTTTGGTTCATCCGTGAAGACTATCATTTGTGTAGTTAATCCCTAGAAAGGATCATTTGTTTGGTTGATCAATGAAGACTATCATTTGTTTAGTTGATCCCTAGAGAGGATCGTTTGTTTGGTTAATCCATAAAGAGGATTGTTTATTTGGTTGATCCGTGAAGAGGATCGTCTGCTTGGTGGATCCTTAGAGAGGATCATTTGCCTGGTGGGTCCGTGATGAGAATCATTTGTTTGGTAATTTCCTGGTCGATCTGTGAAGAAAATCAAGGTATCATATTTGGTGATTTTCTTTGAGGTTGTTCGTGGTGGAAGAAATTCAAATAGAAGACTAGAAGATGAAGACAACTAACCATGGAAAGGTCCCATTGAACATTTTAGCCTTTTAAGTCATGTCATAAATTGGAGTGAGTACATCTTGTTGGTAATAAACCGAACATGTATGATATACATGCTCCAGCTTGAGAGAGAGTTGTTAAGGAATATATTATGGAGATCTATAATGTTATAGTTATATTAGGATTAAAATTTTAAGAGTACAAATTGGAGATTTGGTGATTAAGAGATATTAGGAATGTAACTAAGAGAATAATTGTGATTAGGTGTTTAGTCGCACATTGACTACACAATAAATTTATTGTTATTGTATCCCTATATAAAGGGGAGTAGTTGTAGCTTTTGAAATATGAATGAGGATCTATAATATTTTATTGTTTAACGTACTTTTTTGAAAAGAAGAGTAGTTCAGTGTTGTATGAAAGACAGTGGTTATTGATGGTTGTTAGAGAGATATTGAAGAGAGGAGAGATGGCTAGAAGCCTAGAAACAAAGATTTTCAGACATGCGCTTCTGTTTATACTTCCTGTTTGGATGAGATTTCTTCTCTGCAGTTGAAACTTCAAGCAAGAAATAAAGTTTTCTGCTACGTGGATCTCTTTTCTCCAGTCAGCTACTATAAACATCTCCTTGTTAAATTAATGACCTAACCATTTCCTTGTTGCTTCAATCCATGTTCTGTCCCTTATCCAGTCCTTCGATCAGCTAATTTAGCTTTTAGGTTTACTTTGAATAATTTATGTACTTGATTAAATTCTAGCAATCAAATCATTATTCTAACATTCAAAAGGAAAAAAAAACAGTATGATTGACTTGCTTATGTTGCCTATATGGTAAGTCAATTTAAGTATCAAGTAACGAGGTCCCTACTTATTTGATGCATGTTCAGTATTGTTAACATTTTACCTTAGTGTCATCATATTATCATATTCAATGATTCTTTTAGTCACAATTTATGTTCTATTCTATTTTTATATTAACTGAACTCACTTATTTCTCTTTTTTTTTTTACCACTGATGCTGGTCTTAGCATTTTTGTGACAACCCAGTGTGTGTTAAATTTTGAACAGGCTGTGAACGATATACCTACAGTGAGTCACCGACGTAACCTAAGTATTGACGGAGAGTATGTCTACTTACTTCAACATTATATAGGCATCCTTAATTTACCAATCTGTTTTGTTTATCAAATGCTGATCTTAAATGATTTATTGTTATGTTTTAACTGTTTTTGTATGAAAGGCTTAATCTTGAAGGACACAGACGGAAAGTGAGGCGATATGCTCATGATCTAAAAAGGCTTATAAAAATAGGAAAAGGTGAATTCTACTATTACAACATATAAGTCTCACATGGAGTTGCAAGTCAAGATCTGTAGCCAGTGACATTGTAAAGCTAGACTACCAGCTTTGATATCATGCAAGTCAATGGAAATTAGTAAATTTAGTGATTGGTAAAACCAACTTATTCATGTCTCTTCTTGGTAAATCAATTTGTAAGGAAAATATTGAATTAGCAAATCTCTCTTCATCATGTCATAGTCCTTTTACTTAATCTTAGTTCGCAGCATGTCTTGAAGAAATGCATGTCCTAAAATTATTGTGTGTGATTGTAAGGACTTGTAGTTAAAAGTTATTGATTATAAAGACATGTAGTTAAAATTTAGGGGTTTCTGTCTTTAGACCTAAAGGTTTACCCAAATTTATGTTTGAATCCGAGCCCTTTAATTAGTATTTTAGACCCATTCATCTTTGTGTATTTATCTTTAAAGCCAAATTCTATAATTTACTACACACTTATGTGGTCCCCTCAAAAATCCAAGATTACCCCTCTCCTTTTCTCATTTATTAATTCTCTCTCACATCCTGGTTGATAATTGTTATGCAATATCAATATGGTGAATCTTTCTGCAGTTTCTTAGGTTAGAGGGGTTCTCTGCAGCCCTTTTATAGTAGGAAAACGTGAAGACTGTGATATGTGATGAGGTTTCATGAGAACCCAGCCCTCCACGTGTGTTATATTGAAAACCTTTCACATGTTATTTATTTGCTTCTGTCATTCTTGTTGCATGTTCAGAGCTTTCCCTTTTTGGTATTTTATACTGCTAGTTGCACTCCTGCATTCCAACTTAGGGTTTATAATTTCTTTTTGCCATGCATTGTTTTATGCCTCCTATGTGGTTGAGTTAAGAGTTTCTAACCATAAAATCTCTTGTTCGGTTTATCTTTCATGTATGATTGCACTTCCATTAGGTGTCTCCAGCATGGCTGGGGTATACTTTTTCTCTTAGATGAAATGCCAATATTACAAAACACTTTATGGGTGTAAAGCTCTCTGTCACATCTGTGCAATATGTCCATGTACAAAATTGCAGCTATATTCAGATTTCTCCCCTGTCATGGACCATGGTGCAGCCAGTCTGCTCATGGAAAGTGTCTTAAACCACTTCTAAGAACAATGTATGCCCTATCTGAAACCCAGCCAGCATGTACGCATGGGAACCTTTTCCCTTTCGTTAAATACTTTAGCCATTGGTGGCTAACCTAGTATTCAGATGACAATCTAATTCATGACTTTCGCTTCAGAAGCAATCAAGGGTTCAACAGTTTGGTTCTGTTTTTATAAGTCATACTATATCTAGGAAAACTACTTGACATTTCTTCCATCACACAACAAGTTGTGAAGAATTAAACTGCTAAGGAAGTGGGCCCCGTGTTTGTCCTCTTTGCGGCAAGCATCCATCCTATCTGTTTCTCCTGAAAGGTTCTGCCGCAAACATTTTCCCTTGAAATTGTATGAAGTGTCAGTACATATTGCAAGAATCTAAATACACCCTTTTATTTTATTTTTCTTCTTTCACTCTTCTCCTAATTATCACCATTCTTGGCCCAATGACACATTTATGTTCCTGAGAAAGGGGCAAAATAAAACGTCAGTATAAAGGCATGTAGTATTTGATTGTACAAAACTGATACACTGATACATTTGAACCCCCAAAGCCCAGTAGTACCTTGACAGATACTTAGGTGCTGGAAAGATCCAGGGTCGTGTTGGTTCTTCAAACGCATTCTTATTACTCGTATCAAAATGGATGTTACTTTCTTCAAACTTCATCCTGTTTTCATATAAATAGTTGAAGATATCCTGTATTTTGCAGGTCCGGAGATGCTTCTTCAAAAGACATTAGATCTAGGAGGTGCTATGATGATAAACAGACATTCAGAAATGGATGAGGGTGATGCAGTTGGATCACAGGACTGGAGATGTGTTCGCACTGTTAATGGTATACAGTCAAAATTTACACCTTTATAGTCTCTACAAATTATGATGATCCACATCACATTTTATTATAAACTACTTAAAGTGATTATCCCAATATCTTAAAATTTTAAAACTGCTTGAGTCACAGAGTACTAACCAGCTTCAGTTGCAACTTATCATATTATATCTTTTACTCGGGATGCACGGCTAAACGGTATGTCTTCATTGTTTGACAGATATATGAATTGCATTAATAATCAAGAGCTGAAATAGTTGGCATAAGAAGGTCTATTTACTCTTTACAGTGAAAATCATGTGAATTCTCAAATAAAACTGAATACATAAAATCTTGGGTTCGTTTTTGCTATGACAATGGTTATTTCTTTTGGTTTAAATTGATGCTTAAATTTATTTCTCAGTAATAAACTTTGTTGAAAGTATGCTTATCTATCTTTGTGTAGAGTGGCCATATCCATTGTAGGAACGAGTTCGAACCAGCCTTTTGCACGATTGCAAGAAGCTTTACTATATGGTTTACAGTGGCACTAACTTTTAGAAAACTTTGTACTTTTATTTGTATATTTTAATTCATGAATACTAAATGATTGACCAAATTATGGAGATTAATATATTCGGTGAGATATAGATTGCATTTCTTCCCAGTAATATATAACTCCAAGGATCGAGGTGTAATGTGCAACA
Source organism: Asparagus kiusianus (assembly GCA_022839385.1). NCBI lineage: Eukaryota > Viridiplantae > Streptophyta > Magnoliopsida > Asparagales > Asparagaceae > Asparagus > Asparagus kiusianus. The sequence goes on along the minus strand of BQKN01000914.1, from coordinate 367,758 downwards.
GTGCCGACAAATACATATCATATGTAACATAAATAAAATGACTTCTACCAACCATGCATATTCTTTCAATCTGTTAACAAATTCATTCTAGCAAAAGAAAAGTATACAGATGTAGACAAAATGATTGGCAGGTCACAAATTCACTTGGGATCTTATGCTAGTTATGATTTCTGGTTTTGAATTCAGCAACTTTTTCCTTGGACTTTGATCTATTAAATATCTAGGAATGGAAACCAGCAGTGACTTTCTATAAGCCATCCTGCCACCTACCCATCTCGGCCTCTTATGTGCATATGGTTACGTGCATCTTGCTTGCTTGCTTCCATGTAATTCCAGGCCGAAAAATATGTTTCTGTGGAAATATCATAATCTAACCCTTTTTTCTTAGCTGTCTACATATCCTGGCAAAGAAAGGATTCTGTTTGAAAGTTAAGGTCAAGGAGTACAAGTTAAAGAAACAATATGAAAATGATAAAAAGTATAGTGAAACTTTATTAAAGCATCTACTATAATGTAATAATTTCTCCTCTCTGTACTGAGCTTCAAAATCGACATTGTATCAATTCTTTGTTTCTTGAGGAAATTGCACTTCCACCTTTATAGATGGGGAATACTAGTGGTCAACCCTGCATTCTGCTGATAGTGATAGCTGATACCAAATCGGTTACTACCACCTTACTGATGTGGTATACTATACTAACAAGGGAGAGTAAGATACCAGCATAACAAATCAATCATTTCTTAATTGCATATGAAAGTGTGGTGCATGTTAAAGGTTTACTAGTCTGATCAGTGTTGTCAATGCGCGAAGCGCAATGCAGGGCGCGAAACATCTTTACGTGCACATGCGCAAGACGCAACGTGATGCGTGCACCCGAGTGATGCGAGGCGCACACCACACATATAATTTTTCAATATATGTAATCAAGTGCGAAAGAACATGTTTTTAGAATTTACATGAAAACTATCATGATAAATAATATCTTACTACAAAATCACAATATAATGCCTTAATTTCTAATGCTAACACCCAACATAGTAGCAAAATTCATAAATTTTTAAATCAAATGTTAAATCAAGATTAAGGGCCTGTTTGGATTTGTAGGGGGTGAAGGGAAGTTAAGGAAAACTGAGTGAAGGGAAGGGAAGGGAAGGGAAGAGAATTCTCTTCCCCTTGGTTACACCCCAATTTGGGGGGTAACAATTTTTATACTATTAGGGGGTGAACCAAGGTGAATGGAGGTGAATGGAGGTGAATTAACTTCACCTTCAAAGTATTCCCAAACAAGGTGAATGGTTCCCCTAACTTCCCTTCACCCTCATTCCCCTCAATCCAAACAAGCCCTAATTTCCAGCAAAGGATTAGCAATTGTCCTCAATTGAAGGCTATTAAAAAGACCTAATATATTTATTTTACTTTTTGGGATATGGAATATCAAATATAAAGACTCGAATGAAATGTTAACAAATAAAACTATATGAGGATATGTATTATATGCACCTTACACAAAGTAAGGATGTACGCGAGGCGCAAAAGGCGCTGCTGCATCAGATATGGGACGCTTCGTTACCGCCCCACATCGTAAGGCGCATGAGGCGCATGCCTTTGAAAACACCGAGTCTGATTATAAAAAATTTGTTGAAACACTGCATATGGTAAATAGATCATACATGATATGATATACTTTGTCCAATCCAATCAGTTGGTTATGGAGGGTCATGATCTTTCCGATTCAGTCTCCTAACATATCATGTATGTGTTAAGAGCTGTATACCTATAACGGGAAAATTTTTTGGTTGTATGCTGGTTTTGCTTAGTTTCATATTATCAATAATTCAAAACTAATGAAGATTTTCAGCCTTGAGTGTGTCATTCTTTGTTTTCTGAATTATTAAATTCACTTTGGTGGCGTTTGTATTGCTCTAATAGTTCATTTTCTTCCTTGTAGGTATTAGAATTTTCGAAGATGTGGCCAACTCAAAGGTTTTCTTTTCCTTTATTTGTTTTGCAATATGAATTGTGCAATTCCCCTTAAATTTAATTTTGATTAAGGAGTTTATTTTACGTCATGCATTTTGTCTCATATAGTTTCTCGAGCAAAGTAAAATAATTTTTTTTCAATGTTTCATACTTAATCTGTGAAGCTAATCGTCTCTTTTCTCATCACTTTGCTTGAGTCATTACTCATTATTATAATGACCATAGGGGAAGAGCGTGTCATAAATGTTAGATGTGACGGATGCCTTTTTCAAAATCAGTAGTTATTTATCTTAATCAGCAAATTCTAATAGATTTTAAGTAGTTCTTCTCCCTACCCCCCACCCCCACCCTCTCTCCATCTATCTATCTACATCATCATCTATCTCAATAGGTCAGTAGCTCATGGTAAATGTGGTACTACCTGTAAAAGAGAACTATTAAGGTTTACCATAATTTGAGCAAATTTCAGGTATATGCTCTCCGCTCAGATCCATTAAGTCTTTCAATAAAGTATTTTAGAAGAACCTTGCCGCTATACCAATACTCCAAAGTTAGGGTGAGGTTTGAGTACCAAGCTACATGGATATAGGGACAGATATTGACACAGCCAATTGTAAGTATAGTATGAGGACATGACTACACACTCTTATACATAATAGTAATTTACATGAGAACAATATTTTTTATTTATTTCATGTGTTACGAAATTAAATTCCTGTAACATTTATACGCGTCTTTCATTTTATAGAGTTATGAATTAGAAAATTGCTCGTTTTTTAAATTGATACCCAGAAAACCTTTATAATCATATTTGTGAACTAGGTACGTGCTGAAATAAACTTAATCTATGTACAACAAGTTTCAAGAATCGTGTATGAAGTGTAGGATATATATCCAATAAGTATATGACGAGTATTTTAAATTAAAATATGCTATATTATAATATTGTATAATTGAGTACACAGTTGAATAAGTGTATGCAAATATCAAAGGAGTCCTTGTTGAAGTTTCGGTGTTAGATATGGTTATGACATGAGTACAACTCCAAATAGAAGTACCCATGCAACATAGGTTAAGGGTTGTACTTTTATGCTCTAACATGTCCTTGCAGATTGACAATCCTTTTTATGGGTCGAAACATGAACTCACACAGTGATATTAGTTTTTTAAAAGAATAAATCCATTTGAATTCGTGGCTGGTGGGAATTGATTGGGTTGCTCAATACTATGTCGAAGAAGTTCGTCATTATACTGAAATCCAGTAGTTGGGATGTTTGATGAGGGCTGTGGGTTATCAATTTATACTTTAACAATCGTCATTCTTTAGCATCTCTAGTGTATGAGAAGAAGTAGATAGGAAAGCTATTCAACAACAATACAACAACACAACAACAAGGCCTTTATCCAATGTTTAGGGTTAGCTATATGAATCCCTCTCTTCAATTCCTTTCGATTATGTGTCTTCTTCTTTAAGTTAACAATTATCATTTCCTTTTTAATTACTTCCAACCAAGGTTTCTTACGTTTACCTCTAGATCTTTTTACCCCATTAACTATAATAGTAACACTTTTCCTAACCGGTACACTAAGAGTTCTCCGTTGTGCATGACCAAACTATCTTATTCGATTCTCTCTCACTTTATCTTCAATAGGAGTAACCTTTAATTTACTACGGATACTCATTTTTACCCATTTTTCAGTATTTATCCATATAACCATCATAACATTCTCATTCTCATTTCCGCTATACTTATTTTTCGCATAGGTTATTTTTTAATTGCCCAACATTCTAATCCATAAATCATTGTTAGTCTTATAACTGTGAATTTTATCTTTAGTCACATAGGTACTTTATAATCCCGATTTGATTCAATGGGGGCAACATCATCCTCAATTGCACCATTGTGATGAATGATTAATCCTAAATAAAAAAGTGATTATATTTAGATATTTTTTGACCATCAATATATACTATAAGCTCTTTGTTCTTATTAGTTTTATTAAAAATACATTCCGTGTATTCTATTTTTGTTCTCCTAATTTTAAAACATTTAGTTTTGAGAATTTGTCTTCACTTTTATACTTTGGAAATTATATATTTTCCAGTTTTGTCAACTAACACTATTCACAACAAATAATAAACACCATGGACTTTATCCTTAATATATCTAGTATGTTGGTCCATAACCAATGCAAAAAGATAAGGATTAAGGCCCACCCTAGATGTAAAACTATGATAATAGGAAACGATTTAACATTTCCTTTGTTTATTGTTACTCTAGTTGTTACTATGTGTGTGTGTATGTATGTGCGCGCGAATGTGTACACACACACATATATACACGCACATACATATAATACGCGCAAGCGCGCGCACATAATATATGTATGTGTTATATATATATATATATATATATATATATGTACGATTTTGTTCACACACACATAAACAAACACTATTC
>BQKN01000914.1:333589-362915 GCA_022839385.1 Asparagus kiusianus | reverse complement strand
ACACTAGATACATGTTTTTTATTAGAAAATCCACCATATTACCTCTCTGGAAACTCTATCATAAGCTTTTACTAGATCAATGAAAACTATATATAGATCCTTTCTCTCCTCTCTGTATCTCTGAATCAACTATCTCAGTATATGAATAGATTCTATAATTGACCTTCGAGTATTGAATCAAATTATTTCTCAGATACACTTATCTCCTTTCTTAGTCTTTGCTTAACTACCTTCTCCCAAAGTTTTGTAGTATGACTCATGAGATTATTGTAACGATAGTTCGAACCACTTTGTATATCTCCTTTATTATTTTATAACGGTATCAAAGTGCTAATCCTCCACTCATTAAATTATGTTCATGGGATATCTTGTCATCTTATCATTGTTCAGTCATAAATGTTGTGTACTTGTGTTCATTGAAATTAGCTGGAATTCTTTAAGACATTTTAACAGTGATTTTGCTGTCTTGAATTGTACTTCTCCAAGCCTTTATCTCTTTTCAGGGTAGCAAAACTTTTCTTCTTAAGGCTGTTGCTGTTATTGGTGCGAGTTTGGATACTGTCTTTGAAGTTGTTTTGAGCTTAGATGCACAGAAGAGACACGAGTGAGTTGAATGAACTATTCTTATACTTTAGTTATACTTGATGTCTCTCTAAGTATGATTTTGCAGGTGGGATGCTTTGACAGGTGAACTGGAACTGCTGGAATCAGTAGATGGCCATTATGATGTTGTTTATGGGACATATGAACCGAAGAATCTGACTTGGTATATGTTCTATATCTTGTTTTTTATCTCTCTTTAACATTATCCAGTCATAACTCATAGTTTCATAGTATAGATCAACATAAATATCATTTTGCATACCTGCATCACATTTTGAAGTGTACATACCATTCACTGCTGTACAAGCATCTCTCTATTTGACAATGTTAAACAAATAACTATCTGGCGGCTGGTGGTGAGCACCCAAGAGCAGGCCCGGCCCTATCCTTAGGCAGTCAAGGCCTCTGCCTTGAGCCTCATCCTGGGTTGGGCCCACCCACTTAATTTCTCTTAGTTGTTATCGTTTTTCTAAAAGGCTAAATTTTAACGTCATATGAAGTTGAAAAGACTTTTTCTTCATATCCCTTAATTAAATAAGAGGTTCTCACCCACTTTCCTTCTTTAAATAAACTGAAGGGACTCCCTTTCTCTCATCTTTTTTTTATGGAAGCGAAGCCCTTTCTCTCTCATTCTCAAGCAGTCAAGCTTCCATCAAACGTCAACCTCAACGACTCAACCCTACCCTGATCGGCTGATCCCCACCTCTCGTCAATCCCTCTCTTCTTCTCTCTCTATCTCGAGGTCGCTGCAGCCCGTCAGCCGTTGCTGACCACCTCTCCGAACCAATCGCCGTTAGCCCGTTATCGCTCACGGCTCACCTCCTGTGCTTTGTCTCGTCGTCGAAAAAAGACGGCGTCCAGACCTGAGTTATTTTCCCAAAGCAAACTCTGGTTCTATCTTTTTAACTAAAGCTATTTAATTTTCTTTATTATTCATATTAATTTTATGTTTAATTAGAGATGTTGTAGATATACGTTGAAAGCTTTTTATTTGCTATTTTATATTTTGAAAGCATGACTAATAAAAAATATGAAAGTGGTAGTCAAAAATGAAAAAAATGAAAAAGAGTTGAAAAATTAATTCGATCTCAACAAGGAGCTCTTGATAAATTTGTTTTTAGTAATAAAGATAATGTTATGTCAACTTCAACAGAAGAAGAAAGAATAGATGAATCTTTACTTGAGAATGAATTAGAGGAATATATTGAGAATTTAGGACAAAATAATGATATTAACGATAATAATATTCAAGAAGAAAAAGCTAGTACTCTTAATTTTAATGAAGAATATAAAGAAAATTCACATGAGGGCCAAGAAAAAAAATTTAGAGATGAATGAGATATAAAATTCAATTCTTATCAATATTTATGATCCTAGACAATGGAAATGTATTAATCAAAATTTTATAGATCTAATAGTTGAAAAAGGTCCAATTAAATATGAAGAAGTAGATTTTCCTAAAGATGAAAATAATAGACACTTTTCTACATCAAATTACATACAAAAATTATCAAATGGAGAAAAACATGAAAGAAGGTGGTTAGGTTACTCAAAAGATTTAGATAGAGTTTATTATTTTTATTGCAAATTATTTAGTTTAAAATCTAGTATATAAGTCAGTCAGTTAACGAACGTACTAGAGATTGGAAAAATCTTGGATATAAAATTAAAAATCATGAAACAAGTCATGAAAATATCCCTAATATGTGTAAATGGGTGGATTTAGAAGTAAGATTACAAAAAAATAAGACAATAGATAAAAATATTCAAGAACAAATTAATAAAGAAAAAAACACTAGAAAAAAGTTTTGCTAAGACTTATTGCTATAGTAAAACATCTATCAAAAAAATAATCTTGCATTTCGAGGAACAAAAGAAAAGATATATGAAAAAAATAATCGAAACTTTTTAAGCTTAGTTGAAATGATAGCGGAATTTGATCCCATAATGCAAGAAAATGTTAAACGTATTCAAAAAGATGAAATTCAAAATTATTATCTTAGTCATAAAATGCAAAATGAACTAATAGAGTTGCTAGCTTCTGAAATTTAAAAAATGATCATTAAAAAAATAAAAGAAACAAAATATTTTTTAGTTATACTTGATTGTACTCCAGATGCAAGTCATCAAGAACAAACGACTCTTATTTTAAGATGTGTTGATACTTCAACAAGTCCAATAAAGATTAAAGAATACTTTTTAGAGTTTTTAAAAGTAAATAATACTTCAGGAAAAAGGCCGTTTTGATGAACTTTTAAATATTTTGAAAAAATATGAACTTGATGTTAAAGAAATAAGAGGACAAGGTTATGATAATGGATCTAATATGAAAGGAAAACACAATGGAGTACAAAAAAGCTATTAGATATAAATTCTAGAGCATTCTACACACCATGTGGTTGTCATAATTTAAATTTAGTCTTATGTGATATAGCTAATTCATGTCCTAGAGCTATTTCTTTTTTTGGAGTGTTGCAACGTATATACTCATTGTTTGCTTCCTCTACTAAACGATGGAAAATTTTAGGAGAGAATGGATGCAAGTTATCCATTAAATCTTTATCTCAAACTAGATGGGAAAGTCGGATTGAAAGTGTTAAAGCAATAAAATTTCAAGCTTCAAATATAAGAGATGCTTTGATTCAATTAGCAGAAATTAGTGAAGATCCAAAGATAAAAAGTGAAGCTAATAGCTTTGCAACTTATGAGATTGAAAATTATGAATTCTTATTAGCTATGAATATTTGGTATGACATAGTATTTGCTGTTAATTCAGTTAGTAAAATCTTACAATCTAAAGATATACATATTGATATTACCATAGATCAATTAAAGGGTCTTATTGTATATTTAAAAAATTATAGACAAAATGGTTTTATGTTTGCTTTAAATTCAACTAAAGAACTTGCTAATGAAATGAACGTACAATGTATATTTTGCGAAAAACGTAAAGTTCATAGAAAAAAACAATTTCATAAAAATATTAGTAATGAAACAATATTTAATACTGAAGAATTTTTTCATATTGAATATTTCTTATACATAGTTGATAAATCGCTTAGCTCAATTGAAAGTAGGTTTGAACAATTTAAAACGTATGAAATTTTTTTTGTTTTTTGTTTGATTTGAAAATTTTAAAGCTTTAGATGATATTGAATTGAAAGAATATTGTCCGAAAATGCACTAAAACATGATGAACATTTAGATATTAATGGACTTGATTTGTTTTCAGAATTGAGAGGGCTTAGGGAAATTTTAAAAGTAGAGATTAATAGTTTAATTGAAGCGTTGAACTATATAAAGTGGTTAGATTCTTTTTCAAATACTTATATTGCTTATCGTGTATTATTGACTATACCCGTAACAGTTGCTTTCGCTGAAAGAAGTTTTTTAAATTAAAATTACTAAAATCTTATTTAAGATCTACCATGTTACAAGATAGATTGAATGATTTAGCAATATTATCTATCGAAAATAATATGTTAGAAAATATTGAATATAAAACTTTAATTAGTAATTTTGCAGCTCAAAAGATAAAAAGAATGAGATAAAATCTATTATGAGTTGTATCACTTAGGCCTCATCTAATATTTCGCATTGGGCCCCAAAATTCCTAGGTACGGCCTTGCCTAAGATTGTAAATATTGGATTCCTTTGCTGGATTGTAAATATTTCTTGGGGTGGTTGTATAGTTGTACTGTGAAGAAAGATTGGATGCACAAGCTGGTCATGGAAATGAAAAAAAGAGAAGCTGAGACAAGTGTTCATAGTGTTGAAGGGAAGTGAGTCATGCACTTTGAATCTCCTCTCCGGAATAATTTTCTAGTGTATCTATTTTAGTATGTTGATTCAAGCTCAACAAGTACATGTTTCACAGCAGATGCTTCCATCTAAAGACAAAATATAATATGTGAAATGGCCAAATGAGAAGGAGCCAGTCGATGATTTTGAAGCATGAAAGAGGATTCTTATATCTAAAAAGAGTCAAAGAAGGTAAGTTGAGTGGGTTATAGTTGGATCTTTAACAAGAAAAAATGGAAATGGAAGAGAGAACACGCTGCTTGTGTTACTGTAAAAGTAAAACCAGATTATCAAAGAACATATTACTTGAGTTAGAACTGAAACAAAGACGGGCTCTCATGTGTGCTGATTATTAAAAAGAAGTTGATGCATAACACAATCACTATTCAAATTTGATCCGGATTGAAGATAAATTTGTTGTGATTTTAGATTTGATTTTGGTTTTAGATAGGTGAGAATTAGTTATTTTGTTTAGTTGTTTTGATATGAATTGCGTTAGGATTGAGTTTATTGGATTATTTTCTAGTTAATGTTAAATTGGTTTTAGAGATAGGATAATTTTTTGAATTTGTTTTAGATAAGAATTCCAAAATCTATAAAAGAGGGAGGAGATTTCTGTAATGGAGGAGAGAGCTTATGAATAATTTATGAAAGTTGAGTTAAAGAACATATTGTGTGATTTTTTCTAAAGGCGAAAGTCATTGTTTCCCGATGTGAAGCTGAAAGGGTTAAGTGTCAGCGTGTGAATCCGACTTAACTAATGGTTAGATGTCTGTGAGTGAATCCGATCCAACCTCATATTATCTTACTTTGTTCGTCTTTTATTTTATAAAAAAAGAAAAAAAAGAAAAGGTATTGTTTACGAATACTGTTCACCCGAGTATTCGGACGCTTCTCCGTTCCACATCCTTTGGTATCGAAGCAAGTATGTGATCCGCAATTATTATGGGTAAATATTCGCTTCCTCCTTGACAACAATATGATTTCAATCCATTAAAGTTTGATCCTTTATCCTATTTTTGTGGTTTTGATGGATATGAGGAGCCATATGATTTTGGAGTCTGGATTTAAGATATGGAGGATATATTTGTTATATATGAAATATATGAAATACAAAATTGTTCAGGTTATCCTTCAATTATCTATTCGTGGGAGTCTGAAATTTTTTCTTAAAAGGAAATATTCTTCTCAATCAACTAGAAGATATTTTCGTTTTCTGTATAGATTTGGCCCCGCCGTTGAAGTCTGAGTTCACTACAAAGTTAGAAACAAAAGTAGAAGCAAAATTAGAGATGGATCCATAATCAAAGCTCGAATCTAAATCTGAATGTGGGCCAAAAAAATATGCATATCAAAGATTAATCCAGAATCTAAGCCTAAATTGGAACAAGGAAAGGAAAAACCTCAGATAGATTTAGAGCCTGAAGCTGAGCCTTCGATAATGGATTTTGTTACACTATATTCTCCTCCAACGACCTATTATCGAGTTCTGCAAGTATTACTGAAGACTTTGAAGACTTTGGAGACTATTGAATCAGAATGCATAAAAGCTATAGAGTTTATCGTATTATCCTTATTTAAAACTCGAGGTCGAATTTTCTCCAACAAGGGGAGAACTGATGCAGGACACATTCACTATTCAGATTTGATCCAAATTAAGATAAATTTGTTATGATTTTAGATTTAATTTTGGTTTTAGATAGGTGAGAATAAGTTATTTTGTTTAGATGTTTTGATTTGAATTATGCTAGGATTGAGTTTTTTGGATTATTTTTTAGTTAAGATTGAATTGGTTTTAGAGATAAGATAAGTTTTTGAATTTGTTTTAGATAATAATTCCAAGCTCTATAAAAGAGGGAGGAAATTTTTGTAATGGAGGAGAGAGCTTATAAAGAATTTATGAAAGTTGAGTTGAAGAAAATCTTGTGTGATTTATCTAAAAGCGGCAACCATTGTTTCTCGATGTGAAGCTAAAAAGTAAAGTGTCGTGTGTGAATCTGGCTTAACTAACAGTTAAATGTCTATGAGTGAATCTGATCTAACCTCATTTTATCTTACATTGTTCATCTTTTATTTTAGTGAAAAAATATTGCTCATGGATACTGTTCACCCGAGGGTTCTGGCGCTTCTCTGTCCTGCATCAGAAGTGCTATCTCTTAGCACTCTAGACACAGAAGTAAAAGACTCATCTGATCATTCCACAGTTATTTTTAGGATCTCTGATTAGGTAAGTAAGTTCTGTTAATGTCATCTTAAGACTTCCTTCTACATATTTCTAGTAGGTTTCCAATCTCCTTTCCTTTGGATTCCTCTTGCGGTTTAAAGGAAAAATTTTCAATATAGACCCCATCAGAAATTTATTTTTAAAAAAACGACCCATTTGAAATTTATTTGTCATTAGGTGGTTGAAACTGGGTCGAAAATGGCTAATAAAGTTTAAAAACTTCACGAGATTTATAATTCTGTGAAGTTTCATGACTGGTTAGCCAAACTAATGCAAAAGCCACCTAGCTCCGCGGGATTTAAAATCCCGTGAAGTTTCAACTTCATGGGATTTTAAATCCCGTGAAGTTGCATGTGCAACTTCTAGAGAGCTCATGAGTCTCTGTCAAATAAGCCTCCAACTTCACATGATTCGAAATCCGTGAAGTTGCAGGTCACCCACAAACATTCACAGACTATGTGCATGTTCCACCTAATGAGCATGTAAATTTCACATGATCCAAAACCTGTGTGCATGCTTCATCTTGAAGTTTTTTCTAATATGTCATAAGCAATGGCGATGTTGATGCGGCGACAGAAAATATCGCTGGAGTGCTTTTGAAATTTCTTTATCCTATCAAATATGAATGTAATCAACCACGTTCGCATACTAGGGATATGATATCTAATGCATTCAAAAAATCATGCCTAATTTTCTGTATTTTTAATATCAACCACTACAAAGGCCAAAAGAAATAAATCACCATCTGCGTCTACTCCGATTGTAATGAACAAAATGTGTTTATATTTACCGTATAAGTGGGTGCCATCAATGCTAAGAATAAGATGATAATATTTGAATACCTCAATGCAAGGTCTAAATGCCCAAAATACCCTTGTGAATCGTCTATCTTCGCCATCAATAGGATCCGATGATACTTTGTACACTGTCCCTGGATTTTCTTTTTTGAGTGCTTTAAGATAATATGGTAAGATCTCATTAGATTTGTTCCAATCTCTGAATATTTTTATCATCACCTTCCTCCGAGCATTCCAACACTTGTTGTATGATACATCCAAATTGGTCGCTTTATACACTAAAATATGAATATCTTTTGATCTTAGATCAAGATCCTCCTTCAGTTTAGGCATAATTAATCGATATATAAAAGACGCGTGTTTATGATTCATCTCTAATCGATGATTGTTATATGTGTGAAGTCCATTATTGTGTGCTATTTTAAATTACCCGCCTACTCTTACCCTAGGCGTGAATTAAACCTCCAAGGATATTTTGTATTTTCGTCGTGGTGACCACCACTATCTTCTTCCTCACCATCTTTGCAGTAAAAACATACTACATTATAGCTTATTGTATTGCTTTTTGTCTGCCTAAATTTTAACATTATTTTTGATGGCCCACAAACGAAGGACGTGAATCAATTTCTCCTTGCTTTCAAATAGATCGCACTTTCTGAATAAGAAGTTTTCGCCTTGTGTATCATATTTAAGTTAGTGCCAATAGGAATATTTTCCAGTATGGAGTCATCAATCAATCCATCTCCATGAATTTCATCGGACGGCGGATCCTCTAATACGACATACTCATTGTTAGAATAACATCGGTCAATTAATTGGTTGTCCCCTTCATCACGATCTATCAAACATGTCATGCTATTAATTTGTAAGCTATCATTTTTTTCATCATTCTCAGATTCGATATTTGCATTATCATCTTCTATCGTCACTCCTGTGGAAGATATTATATCTTAATTGGGAACATTATCATTGAAAGCATTTGAAGTGCCCACAAGCGAAGTACCGCTCAAGTACTGTGACTGTGTCCATCTTATATCTTATTGCAGAGACAAAAAATCGGTGGAGTCAACTTCAAGATCCTCCAACAAATGAGAGTATACTCCATCGTGATTTACCGATTTGTCCACATTTATGTGATGCTTTTCAATAAATAATTTCACTAAACGCTTCTTGTCATACAATATTCCAATGAGGCTCATATCATAGTCACTTGAGATTTAAATGTCGCTTGTTCTATTCCCTATAACAGGATAATTGAAAATCACGTTAAGGTGATACTCTCGTGGATTGGTTAATGTAAGTTTGTGTAAGTCATTAACCAATCCATCGAAAGTACATGATTTGGATATAAACAACAGTTTCGTCACACCTCCTTCATATACATGCATATTATTCTCGAGATAGTTAATCTTTCCATCATATGACAAAGAATTACGATTCAATCGTTCATCGTTACCTCTGAAGATTAAAAAATTTTTAATATCAATATTACACGAAAAACACAAAAAATATTATTTACAATTAAATACCCGAATATCGATTTTACACATCCATAACTTTTACCATAGGTCAAACCTTTATATTTTGACGATTGCCTAATTTAAATAATTTAAACAATATTCAATTTTGAAGGTTGAAAAATAATACACTAATTTTTATAACTTTCCCTAATTTCCCCTCCTAATTTCATATACAAATTTCTTTATTTTTTTCTTCACAAAATTCATAAATATTTCAAAATTATTCCAAAATCTAAGCTTAAATAAGTTGTTATGATGAAATAGTGAGAATATGTAAAAATTTAGGAGAATATATAAAAATTTGATATTCAGCAAGCTCCGGTGAACTCCGGCGCTTTTTAGCCCTAAAAAAGGTTGGCAATGGCAGCAGCGGTGGGGGTGAAGACAGTCGGTGACAGTAGCGGTGGGGGCGGCGGTAGGAGATGATCTAGGGTTTGGAGGTAAATGAATAAAGAGAGAGAGTACAGGAGGCGAGAGAGAGAGAGAGAGAACGGGGAATGAGATCACGTGAGAAGGGAGAGATAAATAATGACATGGGTAAGTGGGGCCTACACAGACTTCACGGGATTTGAAATCCCGTGAAGTTGCAGGCCCATTTGCCAAAGAGCTCGTGAGCTTTCTGAAAGTTGCACCCTGCAACTTTACGGGAGTTGAAATCCTGTGAAGTTACGACCAAACTTCACGGGATTTCAAATCCTATGAAGGAAGGTGCTTTCTCATTTGTTTGGCTAATCAATCACTAAACTTCACGGGATTTTAAATCCCGTGAAGTTTTCGAACTTTATTTACCATATTCGACACAGTTTCAGATGGGTCGTTTTTTTAAAATAAATTCCTAATGGGACCTATTTTGAAAATTTGTACGCAGTTTAAATCTTTTACACTATAAGATTGACTGAGGTACTTGTTATTATAATCCCTTTTTTGCGGTGTATTGATGGAGGTTCTGTTTCTATACTGAAGCAAATATGCATCAAGTGATCCAAAAATCTGATAGCATCTGTCATGTTAGACGACTGAAAAAGTCAAGTTTCTTTATGTGTATCTCCTAAGCCTTGTATGCTCTTTATGTACTAGCCAATTCACACAAATGGTGAAAGTTGGGAGGCTATCTCCAAAATGGCTTCATTACCAACTTGCTGCTGCTTTTTTCCAAAAGTGATTAACATAATGGAATATGAAACAGAAGGACTTCTTGTAAGTAAAGGAATGAGAAGGAGAAGAGTTCAACTCTTTTTTGAAAGAACAAGCTCCAACAGCATTAGATATGTGCAAGCCTGAACAATTCTTTATTCCTCTCATAGCCATGTCCAAGATGTGTTGGAGACTGACCTCGAAAGGCATGGGTGGACAACAAATTGGACGCACTCAGCTATGTCCATGCGAAAACTTAAAGTTCCCTGTGTAGGATGTAAGGTGGAGACTACTTCACTAATTGGTTTAAGGAAATGAAATTGGTATGGACTGAAACCATTTACCTAATAGCTAATATTTAAAAAAGACATCAAATTTCATATCCGATGTCATCTCTTTCTTGAGCTCCATATGAGAAGCATACTCAACAAGCTCCCACATTAACGAGACTGATCCCTCATCATCGGCCATCAATAACTCCAGGAAAATTTGGGTTATGGGAATTAAATTTGTATGAACCGAAACCATTTACCCAATACTAATAGCTAAAAAGGACATTGAATTTTCATATTTTATGTCGTCCCTTTCTTGAGTTCCATATGTGAAGCATGCTCAACAAGCTCCCTCATTAAGGAGACTGATCCCTCATCATCGGCCATCAATAAAACCAGGAAAAATTTACTGTGACTCTTGGGAGAAAACTAGTTATCCTAAACTTTTGTTAATTAACTGATTATATGTTTGTAGTCATTGTTTGATAAGTGGTGGGTATATTTTGATAACAAATTGCAGATCACCATCACCAAATCAACCTTGTCATATTCAATGCTATACTGCTGATTGTATCAAGGCAATTTTCTTTCCTGTCAATCAGGCTTTAATATCCTAATATTTTCAAGGTTGGGGTTGGAACTGACCTGGATGGAGAGGGATGAATTAGATACTGTTATTTTTCATCAGAAATGAATGGAATGAAATAGTATGGAGATTGTAGGTACTGAACAGTTACCCTACGAGATATTGGCAAAGGTTGATTTGAATAAAGATAGAGATGCGGTTCAACAACTTGTTGCTTATTCTACTATTCTTTTTGTTCATGTATCTTCAGATGATGTTATGTTTTGGACTTTATTTGACTTAATTATGTTAGGCTTTGTCAGATGGTAGATCTGAGTTAGGAGTTTTCTTGGTATAAGAAACTAATCACTTGTCACCCCACCACCTCCCAAAAAAAAAAAAACTCCCCCAATGAAAATGAATGAATTATTGCTGAAGAAAATTGTGTGTTTTCCCTCTAGGTTTCGCTTCTAGGTTGCCTTCTTATCTATTCTCTGCTATTTGGCTTTCGTTGGAATTTCTCTTTTTTCTCTCCTCTCTTGTTTTATTTCTCTCTAGTTTTAGGCATCCGTTAATAGGACGCCTAGAAGAAGGATATTATAGTAGAGGGTAAGAAGGAAAGGGGTACAGCCATTACATGTGGTTAGCAGTCTCCAACCATTTTCAAGATGGGATAGAAACTGTGTTTTCATTCTAAACCTTCATATTCTTCTGTATGTAGGTCCTGTGCCCACAGCAATATACAATTCGTCGAGTGAATGCTTTGCTAAATAAGCTGAACACCTGCATCACCAATTACCTTTACTTCCAGAGTGATATCTAAACTGCAGTATTTAGTTTATCTCCCTTATGCTCTTATTAGGATTTAATCTATGTCTTGTTTTGAAATTTGGAACCCCATTATATGTACTAAGCTGCAGTCAACACAATTCACCTCTGAAAACCATTGAAATTCAGCATCTTGGCTAAATGGATTACAAACTAAAGGAACCCTTAATGACATTATCAAACCACCCATGTTGTCAGCTGAGCATTTGCCATAATCTCCAACAAGCATATCTATTACAGTTCACCTTGGAGTGATATACTTGAACGTGATTATTTCATCATTTGCAATGCAATTAATGATGTAGCGCCTGGTTAATTTCTCCTTAGCATTGTTGTCTGTTATGTTGATTTCTGAATGTCCAGGCAAGGTCTTGTCTCTAGATATCCAATTCACTCATTTTGTGAAAGCTTCCCCCACTACTCAAAAGCAATTACTAACTGGTCGGTTACTCACTGGCTACTGTTCTTTCAGGTGGAAGTCAAAGAAGGATTTTGTTTTTTCTAGGCAATGGTTTCATGGGCAAGATGGTTCATATAGTAAGTATATATCTAACTGTGAACAAATGGCAAATGAATTCTTCCAAATACTGTTGCTTATGACTGAGTTATACACTTGGGGTTTGATTTACATTGTAACAGAGTTACAAACAATTAACTAGATGAATAGTCGCCTAGTTTTCTGGATGACTTTTTGCCTATCCACACACTTCAGAGTAACAAAATTGCAGAGGAAATTGAATCTTTCTGAAGAATCATTATCGCATTTGTGATAGCAGTTAAAAACATATCCTATTCATCTATATTTTCACAGTGGACTATACTTTTCACTTTTTTGCAGCCATTTTACTGTCTCCGGCTGTCCATAAAAAACGGCCTCATAGATCTGGTTATCAGAGGACAAAAGTTAACTGTGAGTTTTTTCCTGTATTATTTATGATTCAATATGAAAGTTATTTTCATTTATGTCTAATAAATGTTGAGCATCTGTATTATAAGTGGATTTTTCTTTCATTTACGATGGCTAGTCATATTCAGATTTTGTATAAAATTTCTCCATATGCACAAGTTACATCCCTGATATTAATACATAGTCTTTTCATTTGCAGCTACTGCAGATTTTTTATATGTATGAAATCACTTGTGAATTTTATGCATCGGATATTGTGAATATATATAATTGATATGAGTGACGTGGTGCTTCCCAGTTCCCATTTCTATTCTTCCTTTATCATTTGTGTGACAAAGTGATAAAATGGCTTAAGCTAATAGGCTCTGCTCAATTAATTGTGAATATTATGCATCCAGGGCTGTCAAATAAAATTTCGCATTCAGTATTATCTTAATCTTGGCTTCCTAAATTAACAAACTGGCCAAATTTGAGCTAGGCCTGCTCGTGCATGTTCTAAATCTTATAGGAGGATTTTCTTTCGTATTGAACTGTGATCATGTTGATCCTTCATTTACCTGTTCAGAAAGCAGGTAGTTTTCCATATCAATAAAAGAATGATGCTTTTTATAGCATTTTATCACCTACTTTTGAAATTTCGTATTGATTTCCATATCAGTAGGATGATGATGTTTCCACTATATGATTCCTGATGATGTTTCCATATCAGTAGGATGATGCTGTATAATTTCACTGTAAAAGATTTGAACTGGTTAAAGTCAGCTTTTGACTTATTTGCTGATATAAGTTACACTGCTGCCACCATACATTTTTACTACTTGGCTAGATTTCTGTATCACTTGATCCTTTTCTCGAGAAAATGTTCTAGAATGGTTGAAATGATTATAGAAATCTGGTTCTTAAACTGCTATCAGCCTCAATCTGGGAACTCAAACAGATGAATACACCAGAGTCTTCATCTTCAAAATGCCTTGTGACACAGACATTGGAAGTTAATTTGAGTATTTGGAATAGATTTAAGGGGGACATCGGCTCAAAATTTGAAAAGACCATCCCTTATGCTTTGTTGTGCGTTAAGAAGCTTGCTGAATATTTCCACTGTAAAACAGATCTGAACAGTTTAATGTCAGCTTTTGACTTATTTGCTGATATAAGTTACACTGCTGCAACTAATTATGTGATAGAAGTAGATGCTATTATAGTTTGTTTGTCTAATTATGCCACTGTACATTTTACTACTTGGTAGATTTCCGTATCACTTGATCCTTTTCTCGAGCAAATGTTTTGGAATGGTTGAAATGATTATAGAAATTTGGTTCTTAAACTGCTGAAACTTGCAGCCTCAATCTGGGAACTCAAACAGATGAATACGCCAGAGTCTTCATCTTCAAAATGCCTTGTGACACAGACATTGGAAGTTAATTCGAGTATTTGGAATAGATTTAAGGGGGACATTGGCTCCAAATTTGAAAAGACCATCCCTTATGCTTTGTTGTGCCAAGTCGCAGGTATATTACTCTTTCTTCCTTTTTGGATAGAAGGTCGATGAATCCTAAGATCTCTAGTGTTTCACAGTTACATACCCTATACTGTTTCTTGATATCTTACTTGCGTCAAATAACCAATTTATCATTCATCCTCAGATTCTTTTTAGCCTGTAGAAAAATCATCAGTTTATAAAGCATATAGCTGAGAATCTCTTCATCAGAAACCAGTTCGCACCAAATGTCTCTACCTACTTTTCTACTTCTAAAGTATTTTTCCTGTTTGAGCTTCCAGGGTTAAAACAGTATTTGGAAGCAAATCCTTCCTTTGCATCTGATTCTCCCTCCACATATGTCCATTCAAATTACTCTGGTGCTTCGATTGATGATGCTGATTTTGAAGATTATGATCTGAATGATGACTTCTATGATGCACTTGCTAAAGTTGACTCTCTGGAAGATGAAGACAGTGATGATGACAACAACGATGTTGAGACCAAGGTAATGTCGTCAGAAACAATTCTGGTGTCCATTGTTTATATGTGCTGGGTTTAGCGTCTTTGTCTTTTAGGATCTTGACGACCAAGTAAAATGTGCAGCTGAGCATATATCTTATTTAACTAGTGTAAAATGTCAGGCAGGAAGAGTGAAGCTGAAGAATATTGCATGGGCCATTGCGGGCTTGGGTCTAAAGAGAAGTGCAGGTATCCTCTGTTACAAGAACCTACTAGCTTACTTTTTTTTACTAAGATGCTTTGATTGAAATCAATATATATTTAAACATATTATCTAGATAGGATAAACGTACTGTGTACTGCAATTGATTTGTCTAGATAGCAGTTACGTCCTAGCTGTTGAGTATTATGACTCACTTCTCCATATTTCTCTGTCAGCATGACCTTTCTGAATCAGTGTATATAATGTAGTCAAGATGTACTTGCATTATGTATATCACCAAGATGTTCATGAATATGACATCGGGGTGCGTATATTTCATGTATGCATGTGAGTCTTTTTTTTGGTTGGTTGGGGTTGTTTGGAGAGAGGGAATGATCAACAAGAAACCTTAAACAAGGCAATACTCTTGATTGGAACTTCTCAGGATGTGTGTCTTACAGTCCTACTGTTAACTTCATTCAGCTCTTCACCTAGCCCAACCCTTCATGTAACTGTCATGTTGAATACTAGGGAAGGAGGGTGCTTTATTCCACAAAACTGTTAATGTCCTGGCCTAAACGTGAAGTTGGTGGATGAATTTTAATTTTGAGTTCCGACACTCATCTCTTATGGCTTAAATTTAAAGAGTAGCAATTAACATGATTGAAATTAAAGAAGAAAGGATTTTCTTATCAGTTTGTGTTATAAGATTGTAGATTAACAAGAAACACAAAAAAATTGGGAAGTTTATCCCAAGTCAAGTTTGTAGTTCCCAGCATCGAGTAACTGTCATGTGCAATATTTGAGCATAAAATGACCTAAACTACAAATTAAAATATTATAGAGTCGAGCAAAAAAAATTGGGAAGCTATCCCACGAAACTGTTTATCTCCTAGCCTAAACTTGATGTTGGTGGATGAGTTTTAATTTTGAGTCCTGACAATTATCTTTTATGCCTTAAATTTGAAGAGTAGCAATTACAGATTATGACATGAATGAAGTTAAAGAAGAAAGGGATTTTTATATATTTATTTTATGAGATTGTAGATTACCTAGTTCAAGACTCTTCCAGTTTACATTCTCAATGCACTTCTTGCAGCTCTAGTTTTGTTGTATAACAAGTCTTCAATTTCTCTCGTGTTTGATTTCTTGATAAACATAGTTCTTTGAAAAAGATAGTTATTTATGGATGCAGGAGCACTAGAGCGTAGTGAACTAGATATGCATATTCCTTCTATTTGCATTGATCCAAGTCAAGTTCGTAGTTCCCTGCATCGAGCGAATGGTGAAAATGACACCAATTGCTGGACTACACCAACTGGACGAGGTTTTATGATAAGAGGAAAGAACTATTTGAAAGATAACTGTAAGGTAGTATATTCTCATTTCTACATCCTTCCAACCTGATTCAATGTACTACGGTAATTGATGATATTGATCTGTACCAGTAATTATATGCTTATATTACATAATTATACTGTACATGATGATCTGTTAATTACAGGATTTAGACCTGATGATGCGCTTTTCTTGCATTGATTTTCTTCATCTATATTTTTTAATGATATGAAGTTATGCTTTACCAAACAAGTGGATAATTTTGTTTTGTAATTATTTTGTGCATTATCATCATCATCATCATTCATTTATCTAGTTGGTATCTCTGTATTTTAAATGGTGCATATAATCATTTTTCTTATAAATCAAATCCATGAGAAGACTGCAGACTGGGTTCTTTTATACTAGGGATGCATAATTTTGGATTATTCTCAGCTTGGCTTGTATATGTGGATGTGTATTTGATTCTACGACTTAGCTAATATGCTTAAAACACAAGTTCTATGTACATACTTTGAAATGGTTTAATTTAGTAAGATTTCAAAATTCCAGCTGATGATTGCATTTCCAGTTTTCAGCATCTGAAATATAGCACCTAAGAGGTTGGCAAGGATATATAATAATAAGGCCTTTGGGCCTACTTATAGGAAGTTCAATAGCTAAAGATTTACCATGTTATGATCTTGCCACATCGGTGCTACTGATGACTAAATAGCCTTCTTTTTTAGTAACAAATTATGGGTTTTTTTAATCAACTCATTCATTTTTCCTTTTTCTCATAATTTTTTTACTACAGAGGTGATGTTCTGCTATAGTTTTTCAAGGTGCCAGAAAAAACTCTCTTTTTAAATGTGATGCTTTAGCACTTGCTTCTAGCTGCTACTTAATTAATTAATTTATTTATTTTTTGTTATTAGACAACTTGCTACTCACTTTTTTTTTGTTATTCGAAAACTTTTTCTGTAGGCGGCACTTCAATCCCTTTTCTGTACCAAATGTTGTAGTGGCACTTTCAACATTTATATTGTGCGTACTATCAAGAAAAAAGGAACATTTATGTCATATAATACAGAAATGCAACTGTGAGTAAACTAAAATTTCTTGTTGCACTATATGCAAACATCTGTTAAAGAGCATCATAAGGCATCGACAATAAATTCAAGTCCTTAGTACTAGCCTGTGCTACTAAAAAGTATATTTTTATTTCAACTTGAGTCTATGATATCTTTCTAAATTGTGATAAATCACTCTTTTTCTAGTTTATTAATGAGTCATTTAGCATTCTCAGGGTAAAGCAGGTGAGATACTCTTTGCATGGGCTTAAGGAACAGTTAATGGACCACACTTTTTACAGGATGAAGGAAGAAATAGAAAGGAGGGAAAAATGCAATGTTAGCATGCATGAGAAAGTAGGGTTAACATTTTGATTAAGGATAATTCAGTCACCAATGTTCAGTCGAAACTGATGGTAAGTTAGTCAGTTGGCCTGCTATTTACGTACTTGGGGACTCCAGAGTTAGCTTCAGTCAGTTCAGCAATCTTTTATTCTTGTTTAGTAAAGTGGATCTAAATGGCTCATATTGAAGAAATTCTACAATTCTCCAAATTTTCCTTTATCTCCAGTTCTCAAAATTTCCTAGTGAAGAAGTTGTTCTTCATCACATTCGTTGTGGCTCAAAAGAAGTTTTGCGTTTCTCATAATTATGTTCATATTCAATTCTCCGAATTCCATAGTAAAGCAGTTGTTCTTTATCACATTTGTTGTGTCTTTCCTTGGCTTGATTTTATATCCAAGATTTTGTTTATCTTGGCCCATCTATTGCCAACAACAAGCTTGTTGTTAATTATCAGCCACTCAGCAGTTTGTAATTTTTCTCTTCTTGAAGATATAATAATGATTTTGAATTTTGCAAAACAACTAATGACTGAACTCATGGATCCTAGGTTGTGGGAGGAGATCCTCTTTTAAAGCTTTTGGCAGTTGATTTTTTCAAGGATGAAAATAACCTCGACAGTATTGCACTGCATCCAAATTGTCTTGTTCAGGTAAAAATCTTCAACAAATATATATAATTCTGCAGCAAAAATACATTATATGTTTTTCATTATTACTCTTTATGTAAATATATTGATGATGTGTGTCGGCGATGTCTTTTCTTTGGCATTTTTCATTTTCATGTGCACTTTAGAGTTGGATTAATCCTCTGTAGTAATTACCTTCAGTCTTCAGTCTTAGGATCCTGAAAATGTTGGTTGGTTTCTCCTAGATTTCACAAGCTTATATTGCATTGCCTATAGAAGAGAAATTTTCTTACCTTCGACCTGGCCTCCTTTGAATTATGGAAAACATCAAATGTTGGTGGGTTTCACCTAGATTTCAGTCAATGTTTACTGTTGAGCATTCTTTGCCAATTCTAGTAGTTGACATCAGATCAAATTTTGTGAATCTTCAATGACCATGCACCATCCCCTCTTGACTGAAAATGTTTTAAGGATGCCGCTGGTATCAAAAGTGGTCCCACAGAGATGAGGTATGATTTACTGGTAATAGGCTTTTTCCTCAATTTATGATTGTGTAATACCTAAAATACGCACACGTGTATAGGAAATTTTTCAAATGGGAATTCGTTGTGGGGAAGTCTTGTGAGAACTCCACAACGAGCAATCTTATGGTTGATTCATGCCGTTATCTTGTTCAATAATAGAACTTAGTCAATGAACAAGAGATCAGTTGGTTCTGAAACATCCTTCATGTTTAAAGTTAATTCCACAAACACATTGTTTCAGTTACAGAGAAAATATTATTTGGTGAAGAATGGATAATAGGTTTTCTAACTCTTGGTTTTCATTGCTATATTATTTTGGATGTAGATCAAGATGAACGGAGTGGATTATCAAAAAGACAACATAGCATGACTTGCCACAATGCTTATTTTGAGAGCTACTTCTCATGTGCATACACACGAACATATATATACACAAATATATATAAGAAATAATGTATATGAGGTAGCAACTCGTTTTGTTAAATGAGCAAGGAAGTGGTAGACATGTGGTGAGGTCCATACTAATTTCCATTCGGGTGGATCTCATCCCCCTTTATCTCTTATTATCTCGTTTACAAAATGAGCTGCCACCTCAAAACAAACATACATATATGCAAAAAATGGGCATGAGGTGGTGGCTTATTTTACTAAGTAAGCTAGTAGGGCCATGTTTTTTTTAATAGTGATGTTACTATTTTAAAATAGTCCGAACCTAGCTCTTTAGCTCATGTTTGTTTTTGTATCTACTCCCGACTATTTTTAAGTAGGGACTACTTAATACCCATAAAAAAGACTAAAATAAATCCATCCCACCCCCACCTTTATAATCTAGTTATTAATTTTTCAGGGAAATTAATATGTTTTGACAAACTTTCCCTTTTCTTTTAGTTTTGTAAGTGAGTTTTTTCCAAATACTTTTTTCCCGCTGCTTTCTTTCTCAAGTAGGAAAACCGACCACATTTGAAATGCGTGCTTATCTCAGGGGTGAATAAAATTCTCATCACACACATTCCTAAGCAAGACAATATAAACTAGAATTGTTGAGCCACCTCCGTCATATTTCATTATGTTATGTTTTGAATGAAGTGGTCAATAAGGTAATTATTGGAGGGCTCTCCAAAAAGGAAAAAATTAAGCAGCAAAAACAAAAATGAAGGATCAAACTTTTAAGAATATCAAAGTATATCGATGCACGTTTGGTTGCTTAGTTTTTGAATTGGACATGGCGAAGTCACATTGTTGATGTTGTGTCGATATTGTGTTTAATCCTCATGATAAAAATGTATAGGCTGATACATTGAACAAATTCTACAGCCAATTGACTTTGTATTCTGAAGTGCAACATCAAATTGATTTTAAATTCTCAAGTTTGAAAAATTCTACTTCAAATTGTCGTATAATACATATTATTCTTATAAATATATACACAAACATACATTCACATATGTGCATCTACATACATACACACAGACACACTTATATACATATAAATAGTGTACATATACATATGTACATGAAAATTGGGTATGAATGATAGCGCACTAAGATAGACTAGTGGCTAGATCCGCCCTGCTAGTTGCATCAAAACATGTGATTCTCACCATTCTTATCTTTTAGTAGCTCATTTTTCAAATGAGATGGCAACTCGTAGTTATTATAGTTTGCTTAATCATCTAATATGTGGATGGAAGTTATTAATTAAGCTCTTGATGAGAACATTAATCTGCTCTCTCCTTTTTTCTAGAAACACTTTTCAATAATTAGTAATTTGAGACTGAGAACACAATCATTAGGGCTCCTAGTGCCGTATATGAATCATATATTGCAGGTATAATTCACCTTTTCATTAGTCTTCTTTTATTTTAGGAATTGATGGGGAAATTGTTCTTTGATTTCTTAAAGAATTGAATAAAAGAGAGAGATACATATCTAACCGCCGGTACGGAGGGTGCCTTGTCCTTGGGAGGCCGTTCCGATGGAGGAACTTGAGCGTCTGCGGAGTAGTCACGGAGAAGGAAAAGAGAGAGCGGGAGAGAGAAACGAACAGGAGAAAAAATGAAAATGAGAAGAGAACGGAGGTAGAAGAAGAGATAGAGGAGAGAGAAAGAGGAAATTTTAGTTAAATAGCATAATTTCTTTGGGACCCCTGAAGTTTATTAGTTTGTGAATAGGTCCAAAAGATAAATAGGACTGAAAATATTTTTGTAGACCCTTGTTGCTTTGTTGATTTACACCAGGTCCCAAAAGATCCAAGCTTAGTTAAGAATTAAGCCCGAATAATTAATGGGAAACCACTGAGCTGTGCAATATATTAATAATATGTTCAAAATTATTAGAATAATATTATAGAAAATTATAGTAAATTGCTAAAATTAGCAAAAAGCCTATGTGTACCTTATTTATAGATAATTATTATTTGAGTAAACTTGAATATGATTGATTTTAAACTTTAGAGTGATTATCCTATAATATGTACTTGTCCTGAATTAATACTAGTCTTATATTTTATATTATAGGTTCAGGTTGATATTTAGAAAATAGTGTTTGATGAAGCTATACTTATTGGAGGTGAGTTCATTTCCTACTAGTATTTTTTTATATAAAATTTGCATAAGTGTTATATTTGATTTTATTTTGTGCTCGAAAAATAAATAAATTATTATTTTGTAAATATATAAAGTTAAATATGATCTGATCTAGTTTGTTATGGCATAACATATAAATATGAATTGATTTCATACAAGATATTTAAAATTAAATTAGATTTCACATAAATGTGATTAGGGGCTTTGGGTTTCATGAAAACTTAATTAATTGCGAATAAGGCTTATTTGAAAGCTTTTGAAGAAATAATAATAATAATAATTTGAAGGTGTCGTAACAGTTTGTGAATTCAAAGATTTCTGGTGACTTAGTATTTGATAAAAGTAGAGAAAAGTGAAATTTGTAAACTGTTTTAACTAAGATGATGAGATTTACGCTCGTCCACTCGATTTAAAGTATTTGTAATTTTGGTAAATGAACATATCAATAATATTTTTGGTGCAAATGACGCGTTTTGAAATAAAATGATTTGACAAGTGATGTGGTTTTGGAAACGAGCAAATTTATAAGTGATGTGTTTTGAAATCAAATAATTTGACAAATGATGTGTTTCCGGAATCAAGCTATTTAACAAGCAATTCTTGATGTTTTCAAACCCTCAGAAAGTCCACTATGGAGTGATGTGTTTGTGCTTGTCATATGATTTGAATGCATCTTTATGTGGCCCGTTATGGGTATTTGTGATGTGACCTTTTGGTATTTGTGATGTGGCCATTTAGCATTTGTGATGTGGCCCCTTATTGGGCGTTTGTGATGTGGCCGACAGTTTATGACAGAGTTAGATGCATTCTATCCTGGGAACTATGTGTTATGTGATGCCTTTTGGCATTCCCATGCTACTGGGCTATAATTTGTAGCCTTAGTGTAACTTATGAGGTGATTCTTGTATTTCATGAATGTTCTCATTAAGATTTGTGATTTTGAGATTTTAGTGTGAATCCGAGAAAAATAATGATATTTTGGCTTTACACAAATTTAATTGTTTATTTCCTTTCTTAGTAATTATTTGTTTTCAAAGAGAGTTTTTAATTTTAGAATACGTTACCATGATTCTGGAATACATTACGATATATTTAACTTGCACTTTCTTTCTTAACTATAGCAATAGTATGTCATTCTTGGACAATATTTTGCTATTTTCTGAAATATCCTGTGCCAAGCTTATAATTCACTATTTCTGAGAATTATAAGAATTTTGTTAAATATCTAGGATCTCTAATGGGAAATGTTCTCACTGAACTTTAGCTTACTCTGTTGTTTTTTTAATATTTTTTAGATCTGAGATAGAAATGTGATAATCTAAAATTTTTGGTTGTGGGCATGATTAAGAAGTGCTTGTTTGGAAACTTGATTCCAGTGGCGTTATGTTCTGTAAAAAGAGTGTTTTTATTGTAAACATTTATAACGGTAAGGTTATGGAATGTAAGTAATGAGTATAAGTATATATGTATAGTTTGTTTTGAGCCACTATTTTCAGCAGGCTTATGTATGTGTTTTGAGTTAAGCTACATAACACATACACGAGACTTGTCTTGTGTGGATCACTGCTGTCTCGTGACCCGTATTTATAAAATTCCGCTATAGTTTTCAGGGCGTGACAAATGAGACGTCCAAAAAGTACATGGTAGGAATACATTGCAATAATATGCATTTTTTTACTTTTACATGCTGAAACCCAGACACACATGTTTTGATGTGTCTATCTGTTGACATCTCATTTAGCAAAATGTGAAAACAAATTAATACTCGTAGGGCATAACTAGCTTGATTATGCTCTCATACAAAGCTCTATGAATCTATCAATTTGAATTATCCACTCCCTACTTTTTTATCAACATACTTTAACTGGCCTACAAACAAAAATTAGGGATATGGTGTTGAAGCTATTCATACATTAGTGATTGTAAAATTAATGATTTTATAATAGTACAATTGAAGGGACAATATAAAAACACAGGAATTAAAAGTTTTGAATTGATGAGATTTTTCATTTTAGAAGTTCTAAAATACTTAGATAATGATGAATGGATTGGATCATTCATTATAATAACTTCATGCATCAAGCTATCTCTTTAGTTGTATTGTCAGAAAACCGTAAATTTTTACTCAACTTGATGCATGGATAACATATGCTCAATACACAATGAACTTTTATTTATGGACCTTTTAAGATGTATAGATCAAGTTAGATGGAGTGGATCATTCAATTTTATTGCATATCACACATTTTAGAAGTTGGTATAACTAGCTTACTTATACGAGATAACCAAATTATTCGACATGCCATCAATTCAGACAATCACTTTCAGTTCATTTTATCTACATGTACTGAATGGTCTGTTAAAAGAATAGGCATATTATGTTCTAAGTACTCATGCATCACGTTGTTGTAAATTAACAGTCCAGTGACCATACAGCTAAAGGTACATTATGAAACAAGAGTTAAGATATCAAAGCATCTTCATTTACAGATAATTTAAGATACGTAGTCATTGATGAAAAACGTGGATCACTCATTGGAATAGCCTAACTAATGCATCAAGAGGTCTCAGTAATTATATCGTGACAGAACTGTTAAATTATTTTAATTATTTGATGCATTGTTATGCACAATATACATGATTTTTATTTATAGGCCTTGTATGACTTGTAGATCAAGACATACATAGTGGCTCATCTAATATTTTTTTTCTTCTTTTGGTAAGATTGGATCCATCTAAATCGCATAATTAGGATGACATAACTAGGTTAGCTATAGCCTAGGATTACTAAAGCTACACCACACAGCACACAAACATATTGGAACCAGATCCTTACAGTAGTTCAAATTCAATGTTTGGCTACTTGTGAAAGATTCACTCGCTTAAAATTGATATTAGTCATCAGAAGTGCCTAGACATACATAGTGAAAAAAAGGGGTCTAAACGGAGAGCTGATTAGTTTTGCAGTGCAGAATTTATAACTGGAGCTGGTTTCTAGGAGTGTTAAGGACTTCTTACAATCAAATGTTTCAATCAAAATTTTCTATGTCCTATAGTCTAGGTCTAGCAACATCATTTCTGGACTTCTATTAGTGTTTGCTTGATGCTTGAAAAGAGTAAATAACTTAATCTTTCTGTAGGTACTTCAGGTTTGTAGATTAACTTCGGTGATATAAGAAAATGGTGAGAAAGTCTATAAAAGAAGTAACACGGATTTAAGCACTGCTCAACCATCTATTGTTGCCAAACACTCGGTCGAGTTAGCTATGAGCCAAAGAATGTTCAGTGAAATAGATAGAGTAATTGGAAGTGTATATGAAAGCTTAAAAGAAATATTCTCAACACAAAACAGATTTCTCACAATGTTCTCTCAGCACTCCTAACTCACTGACGTAGACATGATGGTTGACTTAGTGGAATGTCATCAACTCACAGAACATACCTTATATTCATACATCTAATCGTTTACTCATAGCCTACTTGATTTTTTAATACCATTTAACGAGAAAAGTCATTCTCATTTGTAGCTGGTAATGTTCTGTAAACCGACTTATGAAAAATTCTAGATAGTTAAGTAGGTGTTAAGCTTTCTACTACCACATCGACTAATCTAAATCCTTCTAAATTAGTCTTGATAAATAGTGCAGATATTTAATAGCGAAAGCATGCGACAAAACTTTGACAGCCGGTTGCAGTTGGTAGGAATACTAGGACTTTCTTTTACACAGTTTAAGCTCATGATACTACTGAGGCGCCTCTAAATTCCACTGCACCATGAAAGATCATAGAGAAAGTGGCAACTACAGGGAAGTGTATTAACCTTTGACGCATAAAATAAAGCAACTAAACATTTCACGTTTCTATAGATTTACATCTGATGGGTAGTGTATTAAGCCAAATGGACTCATATAATGTGAATAAAGGAGTGATGAGAACAGTTATACTGCTTAAGCTACTTTGTTAAAGTAATTTCCACTCACCTAAAATAACATGATCTTTTTTTCCTTTTTTAGTTATTATTAAACAAACTTACTGTTGGTCCTTACTCAAAAATGCACAAGGAGTGAAAACTAATATGCCCTTATTATCTACTACCTCATCAGACTTGCACGTGTGACCCCGTTGTTTCTTGGGT
Source organism: Asparagus kiusianus (assembly GCA_022839385.1). Taxonomy (NCBI): domain Eukaryota; kingdom Viridiplantae; phylum Streptophyta; class Magnoliopsida; order Asparagales; family Asparagaceae; genus Asparagus; species Asparagus kiusianus. The sequence continues at coordinate 337,519 of BQKN01000914.1, read as the reverse complement.
AAATGTCAAATTGTTTTCAGGGTCATACCTTACACTAAAAAGGCAGATGGAGTAAAGTTTCATACATTCTAGTAGTCTTGTATCATGTCCAACTTTGTTTTATGAACAACCATAGGAAGAAACATGGAGAAAAAGAGTAATATATCTATGTTCTCAATGCTAGATTCCTATGTTGCCAAAACTGTCTCTATTTAATCTTTTACTGTCTGTGGTCCATTGCCAATGACTCTTACCTGGTAAAGAAGGTCTTCACATTTAGAAGCACATAGCATGACATGATCATGTTTTTTATACCTTCAATTTTCATATTACAGTTTTACCTGAATCATATGTTGCACTAAGCCTTATTTAACTTTCTTCTCCTTATTTCACCAGTCAGAAGCCGGAAAAAAGCTCCCCTTCATCTTCATCGTAAACTTACAGGTGCATAATTACAGTTTTCATTGATTTATCTGTACAAATAATTTCCTGATTTTGTTCTTTGAAGCAGAATATAAATTTTCCTAAAATATTATTGTGCAGCAAGTGCTCATTTGATGAAACGATAAAATTTTATGTTTCAGAGTCAGACAAAGATTATATTTTACGAATAGCAGTATATATTCTTGTATATTCGTAAATCAGCTAATACTGCACTTATGGGGATCAAAGGAAACAGAGAATTAGTCAATGACTCAAGACTGTCCCTGCATTCGATAACTCTATGTTGAATGGATATGGAACAATGTGCTAGTGTTTCCGCTTAGTATGTTTACTAGCTGATGATTTACTTTACAATATTGCAGTATATTGTTTGACATTTTTGGTGCTTATAAAGTTTATGATTGCTTTATCCTTCTAGTCATGGGTGCTTTGGCACGGGAATTTTAAGATAACTAGGTAATACTTAAATTAGAGTAGACATGAGTATTAAGTATTTTGACAATAGCTACAAGAGTAGTAGAGGGATCAGTGCAGTGAGGTGTCAGATGCAAATACCAGCATACATGAAAGGGAGATAAAATGAAAGGAAGAAGGAATCGAGGAGTGAGTGCGGGGAGAGGGGGGGGGGGGGGGGGTGGGTATATCTGATCCGCAAGCAGGAATTCTTGAAATGCCTGATGTCTTTTCTTGCTTGACTTATGATGAGAGTGATGCGGAATGGCAGCTATAAATTTTAAGGTGCCGTTTAGTAAGGGGTTAAGAGAGAAGGGGTAAGAAGGACTAACTTAGTTAACCCTTCACAAGAGATTAAAAATAATTTAATTCTATTTGGATTTGATAGTCAAGATGAAGGATTAAGTCTTTTGTGTTTGGCAAATGAAGAAAGGTTTAACAGGTTACTTGCCATAAATATCCTAAAAATAATGTATTTTTTTAAAGTTTAATTTCTTCTTTCCGGAGAGTAACTCTTGTTGACATATTTATATTATGTAAGGGCTTATATGTAAGATGTGTTTTGTAGGGCCTATATAAGCCCATGTTATCTCATGAATAAGATTAGGGTTTTATACATTTTCAACTTGGTATCAGAGCCTCCACCCAAACCCTAGCCCTAGCCGCCGCCCCCCCCCCCATCCCCCCCTGGCTCTGATACCATTATCAGACCTCAATACTTTTACCATTGCTCCGTATTGAGTCTGAACAGTCCTATGAAAATTTTGAAAACACCCAAACACATCACTCTTATTCTTCATGAGGTATAACCAAGTAACACGAGAGAAACAATCAATAAATGTAACAAAATACTTGTATCCATTCATAGAACTTGTGGAACAAGGTCCCCAAACATCTGAATGTACCAAGTCAAATACATGAGAACTTCTATGACCTGAACTAACATAAGAGCTTCTAGTAAGCTTTCCAAACTCACATGCATCACACACAAGTTTTTGTTTATTTGCTTTCTCAAATAAAGAAGGATACAATCTACCTAAAACATTAAAGGATGAGTGTCCCAAACGCTGATGATGAAGCATTAACTCATTTTCAACACTCAATTTAGATCCTACTCCAGCTTCCTCTATGACTGACACCAATGCTGAATCCAGCCCGTCACGATCCAGATACCACAGTCCACTATGCCATGTGCCAGTCCCAAGTCTTCGTCCTGTCCCCTTCTCCTGAAAAATCACCTTGGGAATATCAAATGAAACAATACATTTTAGTTGGAGAATGATAGAACTAATGGATAAAAGATTGACTGGAAATGAAGGAGCATGCAAAACATTGGACAAAGTTACAGAACCAGTACAATCGACTGTACCCTTACCAACCACCGGCTGAAATGTACCATCAGCTGTTTGAATACTATCAGGTGATGCTAAGTGAGTATATGATGAGAACTCACTAGCATTCCCTGTCACATGCCGAGACGCACCGGAGTCGACTATCCATTCTGATGATCTGTTGGGAGACATAGAAGCAAGAGCATGTATGTCATCAGTACCTTTAGTCGGATGAGCATATGTAGCAGTATTGCCTCCAGTAAAAAACGAAGTGGATGCCTCCTCAGTCCCACTCCTCAAGTCTCCATCCCCTGCTACTTGCTGCTTCTTTCTAAGTATCGCCAGGAGAGCACGATCTTCCTCAGTAAAGACCACCGCAGCTTCTTCTTCTTCTGCTACCGTCAGATTCGCCCGATTCCCAGCTCCTCTTCCACCTCGTCGACCCCCACGGCCACGACCACGACCCCCGAACTGTCCACGTCCACCCGAATCTCCTTCCTTGGATGGCTTGGTGCAAGCATGTCTTAGATGACCCACCGCACCGCAGTTGTAGCACTGTCGGGTCTCTCCCCTAGATCCAGTGTTGCTAGAGGCTGCCAGTGCTGACTTCACCACAGGGAGTCCACCTGTCCCCGCCTGCAGCCGAATGCGAGTCTCCTCCTGGATCATAGCAGAGATAGCCTCCTCAAGCGTGGGAATCTTCGGCTGAGCTAGCAGCAATGCGATTCGCTGAGCGAACTCTGATGTCAATCCTTTAAGAAACACCATAGTCCTCTCTTGAAGAAAGGCCTCCCGCTCCTTACATCCCGGGTCCTTGCAGCTAGCCCGGGGAGAGAAATGGTCATAATCCAGCCACAGGCGTTCCAACTCTGTAGCATATTCCTGTACAGTCCTTTCTCCCTGGACTGTGGCGTCGATCTCTCCTTTAATCTGGAATACCCGCAGGTTATTCCCCACTCCATCATATGTCCTCCGCAACTTCTCCCAGACGTCCTTCACCTTCTCAATGCCATCTACCGTGGCGGCGATCGTCGGGATCAACGAGTTGAGAAGCCAGATGTACACCAACATATGAGTGGTCTTCCACTCATCTCTTCCCTCCGAGTCCTCCTCTGGTTCTGTCGCCTCTCCTGTCAAGTAACCCTCCAGGTTCTTTCCTGCAAGGGTGTACCTCACCCGTCGCGACCAGCTCAGGTACGTACTCGGTCCATCAAGCTTCAGATCGATGGTCGGAAGCTCCAACTTCTTCGATGGTTTTGTCGCGCTCTCACCAGCCGACAACTTCATCAACTTCATCAAAGTTGATACCTCCGCAGGGTTCAACTTCTTGATGATGTCCTCCATCGATCAAGCTTCAGACCCACCACCTGTTCACCTTCTCTTCCGACCCTTGTTGTGTGCAGTAAAAATTTCGGCAGCACCTCTGCTGCACAACAAGAGTAGGATCACAAACAAATTCTCGTTTCTCAGAGGAAACAAGAACCAAAAACAGTTATATATCTCATCAAAGTGAGATATAAACTCTTCCTGTCATCAGTTCGAGGACTGAGTCGAGGGAACCCATGCCAAACTCGAGGTCCGGCATAGCGCAGCAAGGGGCGGAGGGCAGCGGCTAGGGGGGGCTGCTGCTAGGGGGGACTGCGGCAAGGGGGAGGGGGGGCTGCTGCTACGATGGGGGGGACTGCGGCTAGGTGGGGGGGGCTGCTGCTGCGATGGGGGGGGG
>BQKN01000914.1:322878-333189 GCA_022839385.1 Asparagus kiusianus | reverse complement strand
TGGTATCTGTCACGATCAACTGGTTCTCCAGCCTCAGCACCCAGCTTGAACTTCGGGTCGATCGGTGTAGTTGCAGGTTTACATCCCAACATCCCTGTCTCTTTAAGGAGATCCATTGCATACTTTCTCTGGGATAAGACAATCCCCTCCGCTCCGCGAGCTATTTCTATTCCAAGAAAGTATCTAAGCAAGCCAAGATCTTTAACCTCGAATTCCTTACCCAGTCTCACTTTGAGTTTGGCAATCTCCTCCTCATCATTTCAACTGTAATAAACTAATAATAATGCATTGAAGAGAAAAAAAAAAAAAACTTCATCCGTTGATAACTCACCTAATACTGGAAGTATGAGGCGAGAGGAGGAGAATTGTGAGAGCTAAGTGCTATGCGGCGCAAAGTGCTACGTCGAGAGGGCGGGAGCCACCTCTTGAGGCCGTAGGAGCCACCTCTAGAATCTCACACGGATGGTGCGGGGCGTTACAAATGGTACAGAGTATACCAATAGAGCCTTTGAAGTATATTTGTCAGCTCAAGGAATACATCACCAGACAACCTGTCCATACACACCAGCCCAGAATGGAGTAGCGGAAAGGAAGAACAGACATCTTTTAGAGGTTGCTAGAAGCATGATGATCGCTATGAATGTCCCAGAAACATTATGGGGACAAGCAGTGTTGACCGCGGCAGCACTAATCAACAGAATGCCCTCGAGAGTGCTGGATTGGAAGTCTCCGTGTGAGTTGTTGAAGGGAAACAATGGTGGGCTTCTTCCACTCAAGGTGTTTGGCTGTGTGTGCTTTGTGAAGGACAACAGGCCGTCCGTCGGGAAGCTTGCCCCTAGAGCGGTGAAATGCATCTTTGTGGGATATTCTGCTACTCAGAAGGGCTATGTTTGTTGGAGCCCGGTGGAGAAAAGGTTGTTTGTGAGTATGGATGTGCACTTCCGAGAACTCGAGTCATATTACACCAGGAAGGTAACTTCATCCGTTGATAACTCACCTAATACTGGAAGTATGAGGCGAGAGGAGGAGAATGGTGAGAGATTAGTGAATGTGGAGAAATCAATGTCTGAGAATGGTGAGAAATCAGAAAAATCAATTTCCGTAACGATTCCTTGGGAAGGAGACGTGGTTGAGGAGGAGCAAGAGATTGAAGATGAAGAGGAGAATGAGACAAGAGGTGTTAGGCCAACGGCTCAGGGGGAACTACTTACCTATAGTAGGAAGGGGAAACAAATTGCAGGAACAGTACCAACAGTACCTACAGTGCCACTGGTGCCAAGTCTCTTGTCAACAACTCTTAACCCTTCTCTTTAGGCGGATTTGTTAATCCCTCTAAATGAGGGGTTTGGCTAACTTTAACTCTTGTAAAGAATTTGTTAACCCTTTGACCAAGTTAACCCATTTAGATGGTTAAGGAGGGGTTAAACCCCTTTAACCATTCTCTTAACCCCTTGCAAAATGGGGTCTTATATTAGATCTGAATCTGAAAATTAAAGGGGAAAAACCACAAAGAAAAGATAAGTTTGGGGTTTAGGCAAGTTTCACAAGCAGGATGTAACCAGATTTGGCGGCCTACGGAATGACTCCAAAATCATATCTTGAAACTCAAATTTTATTCATCAATTTTGTATCCTCCACAATGAAAAAATACAACCTTGTTTGTAGGACTAAAACAAAATCCTAATAACGAATAAATTCCTAACTATTAGTTAACATCAAATATAAATCCTCAAAATAATGACTTTCATAGCTAAATAATAACTTCGTTCTAACCAACTATCAACTACAGAAAATAAAATCTTTAAAAATCCCAAATCCAATCTACCCTGTGTGAAATAGAATGTTGCATTTATTTTTCTTTTCTATTCCACATATCTTTCTGATAATCATATGATAAACAAACACAAATTGTTTGGTTTGTTGGCGGCCATTACTAATTCTGCATAAATAATCAATCTGCAATTCTATGATAAAGGCAGATATTCTCTACTCACCTCAGAAATGAAAAACTTATTTATAAATGGGGTTTTTCGTAGAAGCCACCTTAAAAATAGAGTAATTATATGGATACCACCTTTCGATTTCAATTTATACATAAATAGGTTTTGGTTGCAATCAACCACCTCCAAGTCAAATTTTCACTAAAAAACCAAAAATAAATTTTAAAAATATTCAAGCTCAATGCATGTGAATTATATCCTAGCGAGGCCTAACCACTAAAAAAACTAAGTCATGTGCCTTGAATGTTAGTTTTAAAGGGTAATTTTGAATTTTTAGTGAAAAAATTGTCTGAGATGTGGTTGATTACAACAAAAACCCACTTTAAAGGTGGTTTAAGTTGAAAAAAAGGTGGTTTCCGTATGATTAACCTATTTTTAGGGTGGTTTCTAACGAAAAACCCTTATTAAATTAAGGTCTAATTTCACATAACCCCTTTGAACTTTGTTTGTCTCACATAACTTGCAACCCCCAAACCCCCCACAAAAAAAAGGAAAAACCTAATTTTGGGGTATCTCACAAAACCCCCCTGAACTTCAACCTTTTCTCACTGGACCCCCATACATGTAATTTGCAAATAAAGAAAATTTCTTGAGAGAAAAGAACTCCAAATTTTTCAGGAGGGTTTATGTTGCATGTGCATGATAAGTGATAAATTTTGAGATTTTTTCTCTCAAGGATATTTTAGTTATTTGCAAAATACAGGTAGGGAGGTCCGGCAAGAAAAGGTCAAAATACGGGGGAGCTGGAGCTGTGAGACAGCCAAAGTTCAGGGGTTATGTGAAATTGACCATAAATTTATTAAGTGTCAAGATAATGGTTCATAACATAATCATGAATAAGATGATCTTATCAATGTGTCTATTCATTTTTCAGTTCTTGTCTTTTTAATAACTGTAATTGTTTTCTGTTTTACCCCTCAGCTTTTGTATATTGTTCTTGGAAATTTTTAGACACCTACTGAGGCATTTAATTGAATTGCAGATCCCTGCAAAACCAAACTATAGTTTGGTCCTTTATTTTGGTGCTGAGAGGCCTATAGCCAAAGAGTCTCTGTTGAGTAGATTTGTAGATGGAAGTGATGTGTTTCGAGATTCAAGGTTGAAGCTTATACCAAGTATCGTAGAGGTATGAACTGTTTGTCAGTGTTATGTTTTCATACTTTCCGTAGGTTGGTGGATTCTACTGATATCCTTGTTTTATCATTCAGGGATATTGGATGGTCAAATGTGCTGTAGGCTCCAAAGCCTGCCTCTTAGGAAAAGCAGTTACATGCAGATATCTCCGTCAAGACAACTACCTAGAGGTATAACTAGTACTTGCTTGGATCTATATTTTCCTTCTATCAACATACTTTCACTTTAAATTGGATGACTTGCCTTCGAAATTGCCCACCTGTCACACGTGATGTACTTATTAACTATACAAAAACACAAATTTGATGGTCCCAACACAATTTATCCAGGCATCAATATGGCCTTCCCAGCTACTTTTTTACAGCTAGCCCCCATACACTGGTAATCATATGTCATGCCCGTGTCCATGATTCCTTTTTACAACACATGCCTTCAAAGAGGAAAAACATTTGCCAACTAGTGTTTTTCTCTATTTCAGCTATCAAATAAACGGTTTTCTTTCCTGGAGCGATGTCGTATGACATGCAGTCTTTGACGTTCTCTCAACAAAAGACATATCTGTACATAAAGTGGCTTTAAGTTAATGAGAACTGTTGAGAGGATCCAATATGTCTCTCACGGTCTTGAGTTTGATTCCCGGTGGCTTCATTATCCAAAAAAAAGGGGGTTAATGGGAACTTAGCATCTGGTACTGCATTTTAAGAAATGCTTTCTGGTAATAGGATTTAAGCCTTGATTGTATTCCCTTAGGTTATCATCTCCTCTGTGTAGTGTGGGTGTCATTTTTATCATGTAACTTGGATAAGAATCAGGCACACCTGGATAATTTCGAGTGGAATTAACTGTGCGTTGACTAACTTTTTGATGTTTAACAGTGAAAGAGGAATCAAATTTCAGTATTTTAGTTTCATGCATGTTGTCATGATGATTTGCCTTATTATCACTCTTGGTTGCTTATTATTGTCTACTTGTACAGATTGATGTGAATGTTGGATCTTCATCTGTTGCAAGAAACGTCGTTGGTTTAGTTCTTGGGAAAATCACGGGCCTTGTTGTTGACCTTGCGATCCTGATTGAGGTCAGTAAGTTTGAGCTATGCACGCACAGAATTTTCCTTAAGTTCTTTCCGCGTACTACTTTATAATTATTGTTACTGTTTGTCTTAACAAACCTTATAATTAGTATATTATTATTATTCATGTGTATGCTAGAGCAATGCTTATTGACTGATTCCCACTGGTTTGAAACGTTCTTCCAGTCATGAGCAAGAGAAGCATGTTGTTCTGTAACTCACATATGAAAGCCAATTAAAGCCAACATGAAATTTTCTTGTTGATCAAGGCTCTGAATTTTGAAAACTTCATGTACTCTGAACTTGTTTGTTATTTCAATTTCAATTTATTTGTATATAGCGACAGTAAACTTAGTACAAATAGTTGTCAAGACATTGCGAGCTCTAAGCATGCTTTAGTTATATCTTCCATACCATATTTTTCACTATGGGTCAGTAAGAAGGAACTAATTAAAATTTTAATTAAGATTTAAATAGAAGAAACTCAATGATTTGTCATAAGATATTACCTTGCAATTTAATAAAATCACTGATTGTGTTTAAACATTTATATACCCTTTAAATAGCAAGAATTTGATATGTCATATCGTCCAGTGATTCTATGAAAGTTGTAGGATCAACTTGTGACCATTAACAAACTAATACTTTTTTTTTCTTTTTTTCCTTCACTTCTTTTTTTTTTAGGGAATAGAGGATCTTAGTCCATATATTGTTATAAAAGCAGAAGAGCAATAGATAAGATTCTAACGTAAGAAACTTGATAATGAAAAATGTACAGAAGGAACACAAAATAACACTTATCCTTTTCTATAAGTAATTTTGATTTGAAAAACTTTGAACTGCATGACATGTGTCCTAACTTGATGATGAAATACTTTCCTGGACGAAGCATGGCAACATATATTGCTGAGCATCTATGATTTATTGCAGGCAAAGGAAGAGAATGAACTGCCTGAATACATCCTTGGATCTGTTCGGTTAAACCGTGTGAGACTTGACACTGCGGTGTCACTATGAGTCATATCTGCTGGAAGAAATTATGACTTCTGTATCCAAGTATGACATTAAATAATCAATGAGAAAATCACATTTTTATCTTAATATCCTATTCTTCACCAGCTATTGACTTATGTATCAAAGCCATTTCTGTTCTCTGAGTTAATATGTATAAAAATGAAAATCTTTTTTTACATGATATTCTTGTCAAGTTGAATAATTTTGTGGTTCTTGTGGATTTTATTGCATGCAAAATTTGTATTCATTCAAAACGAATGAAATTTGTACTCATGAGTTATATCTTATGTAAATCGCAAATTTTAGTGTACACATAATAAATTTGCATTCGTTCAAAATAAATAAATTGACAAAAAAGTGTGTTATAGATCAAGAAAATTGCAAGTTTTGATGTACATTCTATACAAATTTGTATTTATCTAAGAAAGATAAAAAAAACGTAGATTATAGCTCAAGAAAATTATAAAATTTGATATATGCAGATAACTTTGTATTCGTTCAATACGAGCAAAAACTGCCAAAAATTATAGGTTATAGCTCATAAATTAAAAAAAATTTACTGTATGCATAATAAATTTGTATTCTTTTAAAAACAAAAAAATTTGTTAAAAAACACGAGTTATAGCTCATGTAAAATCGCAAGTTTTGATATACAAATAATAAATTTTCATTCGCTAAAAAGAACTAAAATTGAAAAAATCATGTGCTATAGCTCATTAAATTTTTTTGATATACATATAATAAATTCTTATTGGTTCAAAATGATAAAAAATATTAACAAAAACTATGGGTTACAGCTCATGAAAGTCACAAACTTTGATGTATACATAATAAATTTGCATTCATTCAAAATAAAAAAATAGATAAAAATCATTGGTTATAGCTCATAAAAATCATAAATTTTAATATGCACATAATAAATTTGCATTCGTACAAAACAACCGAAAATTGATAAAAATGTCGGTTATATCTCATGAAAATCCCAAATTTAATGTACATACAATGAATTTGCATTCATTCAACATAATGAAAATTAAAAATTATGGGTTGTAACTCATGAAAATCTCAAATTTTTACGTGAAAGGTAATAAATTTACATCCCTTTAAATGAACAAAAACTAACAAAATTTGCAGGTTATAGTTATGAAAATCGCAAATTTTGTTGTACACATAATAAATTTGCATCCTTTCAAAATGAATAAAAATTGACAAAAAAGTGGGTTATAGATAATGAAAATGGCAATTCGATGGAGACAATAGATATTTATTTATTTAAAATAAAAAATGACAAAAATTGTATGTTATAGCTCAAGAAAACATGCAACTTTTGTTTTATGACTATAAATTTGCATTCATTTAAAATGACAAAAATTATTAAAAATCATGGGTTATTGGTCATGAAAATCATAAATATTTATGTACAAATAATAATTTAATTTTTATTCAAAATGAATGGAATTTATCAAAAATCATGAATTATATAACTCAAGAAAATTGCCAATTTTGATGCATATATAAAAAAATTTGCATTCATTCAAATAAATGAAAATCATCAAAATCATGGGTTATAACTCATGAGAATTGAAATTTTTGATATACACAATAAATTTGCCTTTGCTCAACATGAATGAGACTTGATAAAAATCGTGGGTTATAACTCATGAAAATCACAAATTTTGATGTACACATAATAAATTTGTATTTATTCAAAATAAATAAAAAATTATATAAATTTATGGACTAGAGCTCATAAAAATTATAAATTTTGATACACATAATATATTTGCATTCATTAAAAACAAGCGAATTTTGACAACAAAAAGTGGGTTGCAGATCATGACAATCATAAATTTTGATGTACACATAATAAATTTGTGTTTGTTCGAAACAAAAAAAAAGTAAAAATATTAGGCTATAGCTTAAGAAAATCACAAAATTTGATGTACGTGTATAAATTTGTATTCTCTCAATATGAGCAAATTTGTCAAATATCATGGTTATACCTCATTAAAATTAAAATTTTGATGTAAAAATATTAAGTTTGCGCTTTTTTAAAACAAGAAAATTTATTCAAAAATAATGGCTTGCAGCTCATGAAAATCACAAATTTTGATGAACACATAGTAAACTAGTGTTCGTTCAACACAAATAAAACTTAACAAAATTCGTGGGTTATACCTCATGATAAGCGCAAATTTTGATATACACATAATAAATTTGTATTCTTTCAAAATGATTTAAAAAATTGACAAATATCGTGGGTAATAGCTCATAAAAATCACAAATTTTAATGTACATATGATAAATTGCATTTTTTTATTTGAATATAAATAAAAAACTTATTGGTTATAGCTCATGAAAATCACAAAATTTCATGTACACGTAAATTTATTACACCAGTTTGAAATGAACAAAAATTAGCAAAATTCGTGAATTATAACTCATGAAAATCGTAAATTTTGATACAGACATAATAAATTTGTATTTGTTCAAAATGAATAAAAATTGACCAAGTGGGTGAGATAGTGAAAATTAAAAATTTTGATGTATATTTAATAAATTTGCATTTATTCAAAAGAAGAAAAATGGAAAAAATTCTTACGTTATGGTTAAAGAAAATCGCAAAATTTGATGTATGCATGTTCATTTGCATTTGTGCAAAACAAGCAAAAATTGTCAAACATCACGGGTTATAGATTATAAATATCACAAACACGTATGTACTAGTAATAAACTTAGATTCGCCGGAAATGAATGCACATTGTCAAAGACTATGGTTCATAGCTCATGAAAATTATAAATTTTGATAGTCATGCATTATAGCACATAAAAATCGCATTCGGATGTACATGAACAAAAATTGACAAAAATCATTGGTTAGGATAATAAATTTGTATGTAAGGATAATAAATTTGTATTCATTCAAAACGTACATAATTTGACAAAAGTTATGGATTATATAGCTCATGAAAATGTAAATATATTAATAAATTTTTATTCATTCAAAACGAATAAAAATTGTCAAATACTATGGATTATAGCTCATTAAAATCGCAAAATTTAGTGTGCACATAATAAATTTGGTTTCATCAAATGAAATTGTCAAAAATCATGTTCATAAAAAATGAAAGAAAATTGTCAAAAATTATGAGTTACAGCTTTAATGTATATTAATAAATTTGTATTTATTCGAAATGAATAAAAATTGTCAAATATCATGGATTACAGTTCACTAAAATCGCAAACTTTAGTGCACGTATTATAATTTTGGTTTCATAAAAAATGAATGAAAATTGTCAAAAATCATGGCTTTCAACTCAAGAAAATCTAAATTTTTATATACTCATAATAGATTTGCATTTATTAAAAAAACATATGAAAATTAACAAAATACGTAAGATATAACTTATTAAAATTTATAGATTTATGATGTACACACAATAAATTTACATTTATTCATTAAGAATGAAAATTATCATAAATCATAAACTATAGCTCGTGAAAATAAAAAATTTTGATGTACAGATAATAAATTTGCATCCATTCAAAACGAACAAAATTTGAACAAAATCATGGGCTATAGCTCATGAAAAGTGTAAAGTTTAATGTATATTTAATAAATTTGAATTCATTCAAGATGAATGGTAATTATCAAAATTCAGAAGTGTAGCTCATGTAAATCGTAAATTTTGATATGCAAATAATAAATTTGTATTCGTTTAACACAAACAAAATCAATAAAAATCGTAGGTTATAGCTCATTAAAATCACAAAGTTTGTTGTATAGATAATAAATTTTCATTCATTCAAAAAAATATAAATTATTAAAAATTATGGATTATAGCTTCTAAAATTAAAATTTTGAATGTACAAATAATAAATTTCCATTTATTCAAAATGAAAGAAAATTGTCAAAAATCATGGATTATAGGTAATTAAAATCGCAAAATTTGATGCGTAAATAATAAATTTTATTTCATGAAAAACGAACAAAAATTATCAATAATCATGGGTTAAAGCTCATGAAAATCATAAATTTTGATACGTAAATAATAGATTTACATTCGTTAAAAATGAATAAAAATTGACAAAAATTATTGGTTATAGCCTATTAAATCATAACTTTTGATGTACAGATAATAAATACGCACTCAATCAAAAAGAATTAAAATTATAAAAAATCATTAGTTATAGTCCATTAAAATCATAAATTTTGATGTATAGATAATAAATTTGCATTAATTCAAAACGATTAAAATTTGACAAAAATTAAAGGTTATAGCTCATGAAAGTTGCATTTTTTGTATATTTAATAAATTTATGTTCATTCCAAACAAATGATAATTGTCAAAATTCATGAGTATAGCTAATGTAAATAATAAATATCAATATATATACATAATAAATTTGTATTGGTTCAAAATGAACAAAAATCGACAAAACCATAGATTATAACCAATTAAAATGCAAATATCAATGGGTATTGAATAAATTTACATTCATTCGAAATGAAAGAAAATTGTCAATCATGGATTATATCATATTATAATCGCAAAATTTAGTGCACACATAATAAATTTGATTTTACTAAAATGTAAAACCCCGAATATTTTTCTATAATATATATGTGAATTAATGATAGTAAATAATTCCCGTCTGATGAATAATCATAAATATATGCATAGGTATATCAGATAAATGATTTTATCAGTGTTTGGGAACCCAGCAAGTATTTACAAGTGAGAGAAATTGAGTGAGTCAGCTTTTCAGCAGGTCAAATGCCATCAGCAAACATTCTTTGTGCTGATCGGTCGACCGGCGCGGTCGACCGATCAGCGCCCAGTGAGTTTATTTCAGGTTGTGGGTTTCGGGTTTAATTGTGGGCTTTCGGGTTTCGGGTCGGGTTGGGGAGTTGGTATTTATACCAACTCAACCCAACAACCCAGGGGAGACCATCAGCCCCAACCGTAACCCTAGCCCCCTTTTCTTCTTCCTCTTCCCTCTCAAAAACCCTAACTGAACCTGGGGATTGGAGAAGGTTGGAGGAGCTCCAGGAGTTTCTGCAGATTTGAGCAAGGAGGATCACCCCCC
>BQKN01000914.1:267882-301106 GCA_022839385.1 Asparagus kiusianus | reverse complement strand
AGATCTAATAGCGTACCGACTCCGGGATTCCGGGGCGGGGCGTTACACATGTACTATGACCCTCAATTTTGACCATTTTTAGTCATGGCAAGCCATTGACAAATAATTTCACGGAGACCAAATTTTATAATTTCATAAGCTATAACCAATGATTTGAGGCCATTTTTAGTCATTCCCACCGATCAAAAAATAATTATGCGGAGGCTAATATTCATAATTTCATGAGCTATAACCCACGATCTCTAGCTATTTTTAGTTGTTTTGAGCCATTTGCAAATAATATATGAGAAACCAAAATTCACAATTTTATGAGCTATAATCTATGATCTTTAGCTAGTTCTAGTTTTTTTCTATCCATTAGCAATTAATTTCACGAAAGGTGTAATTTATCATTTCGTGAGAAATAACCATTAATTTTGACATTTTTGGCCATTCTATGCAGTTGGCAATTAATTTTACGGATAAAATTCATGATTTCACAAACTATAACATGAGACTTTTGACTATTATTAGTCATTATGACCCATTGGAAAATAATTTCATGATGGTCGAAATTCATGACTTTATTAGCTATAACCTATAATTTTTGGCTATTTTTAGTCATTCTGACCCATTTGCAAATAATACCCTGAAAGCCAAAATTTAAGAATTCATGAGCTATAACCCATGATTTTTGTCTATTTTTAGTTGTTTCGAGCCATTGGCAATTAATTTCGTAAAGGAAAAATTCTACCGTTTTATGAGTTATAACTCGCGATTTTTAACCATTTTTAGTCTTTCCGACCCATTAGCACCTAATTTCTGAGACGACAAATTTCACGAGTTTATGAGCTATAACCCATAATTTTTTGTTATTTTTTATTGTTCTGAACCGTTGGTCATTTTTTCATGGAGGCCAAAATTTATGATTTCAAGAGCTATAATTCGTAATTTTTGACATTAGCTAAGAATTTCATGGTGCCAAATTTCTCATTTTCATGAGCTATTAAGTCATGATTTTGCATATTTTAGTTATTTCTAACCATTAGAAAATAAATTGCAGGGGCCAAAACTTTCAATTTCATCAGCTATAACACACGATTTCTGACATTTTATTGATCCAAGCCATTGGCAAATAATTTCAAAAGGCCAAAACTCATTATTTAATGCTCTACAAGCCTTACTTTTTTATTGTTTTTAGTCGTTTCGAGCTGTTAACAAATGGTTTCACAGAGGCTAAAGTTCGTAGTTTCATGAGCTTTAAATAATGACTTGTACGTGGCCGTTTTAGTCATTTTGACCACTTAGAAATAATATCACGGAGGCCAAAATTTATGATTAAATGAGCTATAACCAATGATTTTTGTGGCCACTTTTAGTCCTCCCGACCATCGACAAATAATTTTACAGATGCCAATATTGATATTTTCATAAGCTATGACCTACGATTTCTAGCCAGTCGATCTGAGCAATTGGCAAATAATATCCCAATGGCTAAAGTTCATGATTTTATGAACTATAAACCATGATTTCTAACCATTTTTAGTCGTTTGGAGTCATTGGCAATTGAATTTGTATTGGCAAAATTTTGAGATTTCATGAGTTATAACCAATGATTTTTTATTATTTTGTTATTTCAAGCCATTGGCAAATAGTTTCATGGATGTTCATAAGGTATAACCTATGAGTTTTGGCTATTTTTTGTTATTTCAAGCCACTGACAAACACTATTATGAAGAGAAAAATCATAATTTCATAAGCTGTTACACATGATTTCTAGCTATTTTTATTCATTCTGTTCCATTGTAAACAATGTGATGGCCAAAAATCAGGATTTATTAAGCTATAACCCTCGGGTTTTTACCATTTTTAGTCATTGTGAGTCATAGACAAATAATTTTACAAAGGCTAGAAATTCGTAATTTCAAAAACAATAACCAATTATTTGTTAAGTCGTTCCCACCCATAGAAAAATAATTTTGTGGAGGCTAAAATTCACAATTTCATGATCTAAGTTATTCTAAGGTATAACCTATGATTTTTTGTCATTTTTAGTTGTTCTAAGTTATTGGCAAATAATATTCTAAAGGCCAAAATTCACGATTTTATGGGTTATAACTCAAGATCTTTGGCCATTATTAATTGTTTCTACTCATTGGCAATTAATTTTTTGAAGACAAATTTTAGCATTTCATGAGATATAACCGATGACTTTTTACGTTTTTAGTCATTCTGAGCCATTGATGAATAATTTCATGGAGGCCAAAATTCATAATTTCTTAAATTATAACCCACAATTTTCAGTCATTTTTAGTCGTTCGGTCTCATTACCAAATAATCTCGCGGAGATTAAAATTCATGATTCCATAAGTTATAACCAACGACTTTTTATCATTTTCGGTCATTCTAACACATTTGTAAATATTTTCGCGTAGGCCAAAATTCATAACTTCATGAGCTATAACCCACAATTTTGAGTAGTTTTTATTACTCTGAGTTATAGCCAAATAAGTTCACAGGGGTCAAAATTCACCATTCACAAGCTATTGACCATGATTTGTGGCGATTTTCATTGCTCTGATCCATTAGAAAACAATTTCACAGAGAAAAAATAACAATTTCATAAGTTATAACCAATGATTTCTGACCATTTTTAGTTGTTCTGAGCCACTGACAAATAATATCTCGGAGGTCAAAATTTAGGAATTCATGAGCTATAACCAATGATTTTTGTGATCTTTAATCATTTTGACCCATTGACAATTAATCTTGTGCAGGCAAAAATATGCATTTTCATGAGCTATCACCCATAATTTTCAGTCATTTTCAATCATACCGACCCTTTCACAAATAATTTCTCGGAGACTAAAATTTATGAGTTCATGAGCTATAAGCCATGGTTTTTAATCATTTGTAGTCTTTCTAAGCCACTGCTAAATAATTTCGCAGATGCTAAAATTTACGATTTCATGAGCTACAAATCAAGATTTTTGGCTATTTTTAGTCATTTCTACCTAATGGTAAATAAATTGCAGAGGCCAAAATTTCCTATTTCATGATATATATCACACAATTTCCAGTCATTTTAGTCGTTCCAAGTCATTAGCAAATAATTTTATTGAGGCCTAAATTCAAGATCTCTGATCTATAACCCTTAATTTTTGAACATGTTTAGTTGTTCCAAGTTACTAACAAATAATTTCATGGAGGACATTCATGAGCTATAACCTATGATTTATTGCTTTTTTTAGTCATTCCAACCCACTGGGAAATAATATCACGGACGTAAAAACTCATGATTGATCTGTAACTAATAATTTGTGGTCGTTTTAGTCCTTCCGACCCACTCACAAATAATTTAATGGATACCAAAATTCACATTTTCATGAATTCTAACCCATATTTTCAAGATTGCCGCCCTGTAAAAAATAGATAATAGATGTTGTCCTCTTAACATTCTCGGTCATGCCCATAGGTTAAGGGTGAAACTTTTCAGAAGATTGAAGCCAGAAGTTGGGACCAAGTTACTCTTAAAGCAGCTAACTCACCCATGCATATATCTAGACTAGTTGAGATGCACGTGTAATGTACACGGTTAAATATCATAATTATTTAAATTGATAAAAATAGAATAAAAATAAAAAAGAAAACAAAGTTTTTTGTGGGATTGATCATCAACTCAATAAGCTCTCTCTCAAATAAAATACTGTCATTGTTTTATTTAACCCAGACTGTGGTCACATGATCTACTATTTGAGAGTTATAAACACGTTGATCTAATACAATATCTCTGTTTGTTAGTGTTTTGAAATCTTCAAAAGATGGGTGATCATTCAATTTACAAAAAATATTACATATGAATTTACTTGTAATATATCCATTAAACTTTAAGTTATGGTTTGACACATATTCACATTAACTTTTAGTTATGATCTCACACATATTTAGATTACCTAATATTCTCATTCAATTTTACAGCTCATTCTCCAAACCATAGAACTAAGTATGAAGAATTATTTTCTTGCGAAATTAGAGCAGGGAAGATTATGATATATTTCGTCATGTGCTCTAAATCTAAAAATATACTTTTTTCTTTGATGCAATGTTCCTATCAAATCTTGCCCCAAACTATGTGAACGAAAAATTCTATTATAACTCACTTGCTGAGGGCAATTATATTGTATATAAGATATATAACTCATCTGGAATATCCACATCTGCTAAGTGGATTTTATTGTTGTGAGAGCAAAACGTTAGAGGCTCATATTCAAATATTTTGGCTCTATAAAAAAACATAAAAATTTAGAGTGCATAGCTTATATATTGTAAACAACATACTGATTCTTGAAGAATTTTACCTAATAACGATATTATTACAACCATATTACTATTTAGTATTAAATCAATTTTATTATATAATATTATATAATCCTTTTTAATAAATTATAAAGTATATATATAAAAATTTCGATGCTTATGGCCAGTAGTTAGGATCCACAAAATAGGTTAACTTTACATTGTAGTTTGTTATTGGTAGTACCGTTGGATATCATTATCTTTCATCTTTATCTTATTATTCATGTTTTTCTAATGTAAGACCTCTTTTGCTAATCACTCAATTGGCTATATTTAGTTTTTATAATATCAGAGGTTAGAATATTATCTTCTATTTAAAAAGTATTGACATGGTTTTCTTAAAAAATATATTCATATAGTAGCAATAGTATATATTTCAGTTCAACTCAAACATTGGCTTGAAGCCATTTAGAGTGAGGTCATTTCTACGCTAGAATGTGATATAGTGATTACACATTCCAAAAGTTAAAGAAGAAATTTCTACAAAGAAAAAGTAATTTAATATGTTAAATTAACAACTAATTTATAAACTATACATGAGCAGTGTAGATAGCTATACAGAGTAAGGTATACATCTTCATGAAAATTCCATAATGAGTGATCAACTACAATTATCATAATTTAAGCATGAATAATTACTATTTTAGTTACTAATTTAGTACGTATACTATGAAATAAGTCTTAAGCAAAAAATAAGAATTGAGATTGTATTATCCTGTAGGTAAATAAATAAATATTATTAGAGCTCCTCTTTATATTAAAATTAAAAATAATAATTTAAATTATTAAGCGTCAAATATTAGTTCATGCGAGAAAGTAAAGTAATCTATGGTCTATATATCTATATAGTCAATCAATCAAACATATTAAAATTATGACAACCATAGTTAAAATTATATGATGAGTTCACATTAAATATAATTTATAAAAAATAGTACACTAAAGTCAAAATCATTTTAACCACTATATATATTGTCTGAAATTTTTTGCATATATAAACTATACTGCCTAGGAATAGTAACGTGTGGCCTAATACATCTTAAGAACGACTTACTCTTCAATATCATTGTTAATTGATGTATCTATGCATTACATTGAAAGCACAATAAAAATTAGAAAACTATAAAAGAAACATCCTCAAAAGTTTTAAAATTTATAAAAAACATCCTAAAATTTTATAATTTATAAATACACAAAACTATTAAACATTATATTAAAATCAAGAAATTACAAAAAATTATTGAAAATTTTCAAACTTTGGAGGGGTAATTTGCAATGTACTAAACTTTAAGGGTGTTCTTTTTTTATAAATTTCAAATTTAATAAATTTTTAATTAGTTATGTTCTTTCCAAAAACGTTATGGATAGTATTGACCATGAAATTTTTTTCCTAAACCTATACTTTTAAAGGGAGCATAATAGTTTTTGGAAATTTTTAATTTTCTAGAGGTTGTTAGTAATTTTGTATATTCGTTTTAGTGTCTGTAGGTTAGAAATTCTCATGGTGTTTTTTTGTAAATTATGAATTTTAGGGGTTTTTTGTAATTTTTTAAACTTATATGTCTTTTATACAGATTGTAAATTATTTATAGACTATTTATAATTCCTATGTTTTTAATTTACTAATGAGTTTGAAATTCTCAATGTGTTCTTTGTAATATTTGAATTTTGAGTGTTTGTTTATAACTTTTGAAACTTTAAGGGTGTTTTCTATAAATTATAAATTATGCAGGGGATATTCGTAATTCCTATATTTTCAATGTACTATTTGGTTAGAAATTATTAGGATTTTTATAAATTTTATAACTCTAAGGGTTTTATTTTGTAATTTGTAAAAAGATTAGAGTGTTTATTGCAAATTTTATAAATTTTCAGGGGTTGTTTGTGTTATTTGTAGGTTTTTAGTGTGTTTATAGGTTTAAAATTTTCAAAATGTTTTTTACAAATTTTGAATATTTAGGGGTGTTATTATATTTTTAAAACTTACGATGTTTTTCAGATTTCTCACTAAATTGAAATAAATAAAATTTATAATTTTTAAGATGTTTTAATAAAATTTTAAATTTTAGGGGTATTTTTGCTATTTAAAAAACTTGGGAGAATTTTTTATGCAAAATCCAAAAACTTTTAAGTGCTAGCTAGCATATGTTTTTCAGATATCTATGTGAACTGAAATAAGTAAAGGGTTTGAATTATATCAAACGTATCTCCTTTATCCAATGACATGTTTAGTCTCGTTATGAATAAAATAAATCATTTAATTACCAATTCAAAAAATATAGGATAATTAGAATAGATGGATAATATTAACAATGAAAATATTTTCCCGAACTCAGTATTTTTAAAGAGAGTATGATATAATCTTTACAGATTTACATGTAAATGTTTTTAGATTTATAGGTTAAAATCAGTTTTTAACTTCTTGAAATTGATAGCAGAACTCTACTAACCCAATGACAGCTGGATAACACGTACGTAATCAGGTTGGTTACGGTATGCTCCTCATCGCTTCCTCCCAACTTTTGATTCCACAATTACACTCATTTCATCTTTCCCATTGTAGGGCCCCATCATATGCATCCCCGCATCTGTTCTCCTGGCAATGCATCAACTCAAAAGGCCCTGAATCCATCTCAACCAGAAAAAAGCAACTTAAAAAACCAAGTGTCGAAACACTTCATGGAACCTTCAGCTGTACTGTACTTTTACAGAAACCAGTTTTGACTTTATAAAAAAACAATTATTTTGCGAAATATTCATTTATTTGCATCAAAGCAACGACCCTGACTACTCTAATTGACTCAATTAGACTGGAACAAGACCAAAAAGTTCCAGACTACAGCTTTCAGTATTGAACAACAACAACCAATTAATTCACCAACGCTGTCTAGTTGACATCGTGGAAAGAATCAATGATGGCATCGGCGAGGTAATCGCACTTGGCCAGAGACAACCCAGCCAAAGAGATCCTACCGTCCTTGGTCATGTACACGTGCCATTTGTTTGTCATGTTGTCACTCTGGTGACGCAACAAGAAGCGAAACTCAGAAAATCGGAAGGGGGGAAAAACAAACAGTTTACTAAGATGAATCTTTGTGAGTTGGGGAGTGAGTTACCTGCGCTTTATTCAAGCCGGTGAAGGAGAACATGCCAATCTGCTTGAGAATAAAAGACCAATCTTTTCCACTCTTATCTTTCTCAGAGAGGCTGTCAAAGAGTCTTTGTCTCACATTCTTTATACGTCCTGCCATTTGTTCCATCTCTGCTTTCCATTCGTTGAAAAGAGTGGAGTCTCCAACAACATTAGCAACTATTCTTGCGCCGTGAACAGGAGGATTTGAATACATAGGCCGAGCGATCCTTTTCAGCTGGCTCTTGACCCTGGGTAACCAAAACATATTCTGTTTAAACTGTTTGACTTGACTGGCTAAGGAAATCTAATTTACTTTGCTTAAAATCTATTAAGAGAACACTAAATATGGAAAAAACAGAAGGGGAAAAATAAATAAATAAACAAGACAGGAAAATTACGATGAAATATAAAGGACGGAAAAAATCACAGGTAAGGATAAATGAAAGACTGAAAAGTAATATATTTCTTGGAAAATTATTGTATTAATTTCATCCGATAGCATTCACATAAAGACCTCAAATGCAATTCTTTCTTACATTTGTCTATTCATTTTTTATTAATATATTCACTTGTGCGCGTGTATTTTTTTTTTTTCAGTCTGCAACTATGCCCATGTTGCCTCTGTACACCTGATAGCCAACTGACCACAGCAACAACTTCAGATTCCTGAAAGCTATATATTTGAACAACTGAACTTCAAAAGAACTTTCAAGCATAAGAAATTACCTAGTTGCAGCATCTGAGGATGCACAAACAACATTGATGGCTCCAACCCTTTCAGCATACAAGCCCAGGTTCTTACTGTATGACTGGGCAACCAGAAGTTCCATACCACGTGCAACAAACAACCTAACAGACGATGCATCAGCATCAAGGCTTCCGCTAGCAAATCCCTGGTATGAACTTAATGGTTAGCTCATGCATTACCCACAGAAGAGGAACAAAAGGTAAAAAGAAGGGGTTGGGGGGGGGGGGGGGGGGTAAAAACACCATTCAGAAACATGGTACCTGGTATGCCACATCAAAGAAAGGAATGTGGTTTTTTTCTTCAATAACATCGGCAATTTTCTCCCACTGTTCAGGAGTTGGGTCTATGCCAGTTGGGTTGTGAGCACAACCATGTAAAAGGATAAAAGATCCATCTGGTGCAGCCTAAGGAATGCATTTGTTCATTAAAACACTATAATAAAATCCAGTCATTTCCTTTCCAGGTCCAAGAGAACAGGAATTGTGTATTGAATGCAATCAATAGATTCCACAAAATAAACTGAAAATAAGAATCAAACATGCAATAAAAGCTCCAGCTGTAAGATAGCAACGAGAGGCTGAGAAAGCGAAAAATGTAAATCAGTTGTGGAACTAGGAGAAATTGAAACCTGTTAGATATCTGTCAGAAAGTTGATAAGTTTTAAGAGATTCAAAAACCAAAGAGAATTTCAAAAGGTTGAAGAATGGGCAAGGTGGCTCATTCAAAATCATTTCCATCCACGGTGAGAACCCTCTAAGAGTTTATAGTAACCAAAAATGCTAGATGGGAACAAAAGATAGGAACCTGGTATCAATAGTCATACCTTTATATCTGCTATCATTCCATCAAAATTCAAACCAACAGTTCTAGGGTCATAGTATCGGTACTCAGACCAAGGCACCCTGGCATCATTGAAAATGTTCTTGTGATTACCTGTTCAAATGCAAAGAATTTTGGTAAGGAAAATTCAGGATCTCTTGCAGAATCAGCCAAATGAAAGTTCAAGCAGCTTATATGCTTACCCCAAGTCGGAGATGAAATCAAAACTTTTGCATCAGGGAAATATCTTTGTATAAATGCTGCAGCAAGGCGAAGGGACCCAGTCCCAGAAAGACTCTGAACAGTGGCAACCTAATAACAGAAGCAAGCATACCCATAAGCAGCAGGAAGAAAACCTGATTTTACTTGTGTTTACACTAACTAAACAATAAACTTAAAACAAATCAAGGAACAGTATTACATACTCTTCCTTGTTGGATGGCTGCATTGTCAGCTCCTAACAACAACTCTGCAGTAACCTTATTAAATGCAGCCAATCCTTCAATAGGTAAATACTGCAAGACAATGGGTCTTTTGGTCAGCAAGGAATCACAGATGGGATGTATTTCACAAAATTCAATCAGTCTTTTCGAAATACCTCTTTGTTGTCTCCTTTTTCCAACATAAGATTTTCTGCCTGCATGATAATAAGTCATTAAGTATATCTAGCACCTACTTCAATAGTCCATACTGGAAACATCTCTTCTTCTTAATGTAGTAAGAATCTAAGATTATCAAACATCTTGTCTGAATACGTGCATACATACCTTTTTAACAACATCCAGCACATAAGGCTGGAGTTCTTCTGTTCTGTAAGCTCCCACCCCAAGGTTGAGCTTCATGTCACTTGTGTCTGCTCTGAATGCTTCAGAAACCCCAAGAATTGGGTCTGGTGGAGCCATAGTCACTCCCTCAAAACGAGAAACATTAACCACAACAGCCATTCGTACTCGTCCAGAAGACTGCCAAACAAAATTAGCTAGATTTATATTTCCATGCAAACTTAATGCAAAATTAGAGATACAGCATACAGCTCTGCATTATTTGTCACGAGGAAATTTGCAAATATATTGAGTTATGTACAAAACAACTCTCTGCTTATCACTGGTCTTCTTAAACAACCCTTCTTCCATCTTTTGTTCCTAAGGAACAGTGTCACCTCAGCATATCAAATTTTTTTCAGAATTGTTTCTCATGTATAATTTAACCAGATGTTCCATCCTTGTTCAAAATTCTACACACCAATTTGAGCCCTTCGATTTACTAACCAAACTTTTAGTGTGTAATCATCATTATCATCAATGCAAGCTGATCAAACACGGCCCAACATGACTCAATATTGAAGTAAGCTCAAGAATCGACTAGACTTGATCACCGGATAAAGGTCAACTCTCCATGAGTTATAACCAGCCTTATAACCAGACTTAAATGCATGCAAGCATGACGACTTATAACCAGCCTTAGACTGTGAACAAACAAGCAAGACAATAAGTTACTAGTTGTGAGTTAACCAGTCCCTACGGCCAAATTGGGCCAAAGAGCAAAAAAGCAATTGCATTCTAATATCCTTATACTATACAGGATAAGAAAAGTATGTCATGAGATATCAGCTTGATTTGCTTTTGAACTCAGAAAATTTTTACAAGGACAGAAAAACATTATGAATAAAACTCAGAGCTGCCAAGAGAAGGAAATAAATAGGACATGAGAACAGAGAAAGTTTAGAGATGCATAAGTGACAGAAGATGATTGCACCATTCAAGCACTTGAAATTCAAATTACATATTTGTGGTTCAAACACCTTCTTGTTGCCAATAAAGTGTTGGGTTCTTGGGAGACTCCTTTCTTTCCTCCCGACCCCTTCCACCATCGCCACATTCCTCTTTCCCCAAAAAATAATAATAAAACAACCTGACACACAACGTGAACTAGGTTCTCTAACACAACCATTTTTTTCAGAAATTTGTTATATCAATCTTTACCAGTAATCAACACCTGTCAAAAGACAAACATGCCGTTCCACCATAATCAGTTTCCTATTTGCAGAAATCCTTACGATAACAGATATTAACTATGTTGCACAGGTACGGATATGGATAGCGGCATGGGTATGGGACACGGTAAATTTATAAAAGGTAGGGTACAACACAGCTATATAAATATTTATATACACATATATTATGTATTGGAATTAATAATTTATATGGGAACAAGGACAAATTTCCTGTAACATAAAAATATTTCTTTTATTATGTGGATTATAAATTGGAAAATCACTAGTTTTTTAACTAGACATTCAAACAACCCTTCAAAAATCATAACTCGGAACCAGACCTACGTCTAATAACTCTCAAGAAGTGAATGTTTAAGTGCAGGATATACGCCAAAAAAATGTATGACAACTATTTTAAGGAGTGCCCAAGAAGTTTGGGTACGGGTATGGGTACATGTCCGGTACGAGTACGGCTTCAAATTACAAGAACCCAGGTAACATCGGATAATGACCATACTTCTATGTCTATTTTGAATACTCATTTGCATCGCGTGGAACTCAGTCAGCATCCCAAGCTTTTGAGCCACAACCATAAATGTTACAAGTACCATCATCTAGGAGGAAACACGCTGAGAAGAAACCTAACGCCAGCAACAGCATAATTAGAAGTTGGCTTACATAACTTTACTCTTTCAGGTGCCACGATCATTATAGTTAGACTGATAGTAGTACTCTGGTAAACGTGTGACAGCATGAGCAAGCGGTCAGTCGAAGTCGGAAATTCGTTACGTGAGTCCATACTTTTTCTGGTCTGAGGGCAGAAGCTCATTGTTTAATAAGAGATCACGTTCTGATAAAAGACATTGAAAGCCATCCATAATAATGAGCAAAGGAAGAGATGGCCCAATGTCTAAGACGAGCAGCCAACAAGGTTTGTCCTAAACCATGAGACTCAATCTCAACCCATCTCTTTATGATGCAACTTTATGAGATTCTTTTACTTTTTTTACCCGAAGGAAGTTATAAATCACAGTTCTAAACTTCTAATGCTGTTGCATTCACTTGTATTAGCCTTTCTGGTTCTACCTTTCGCTATTCTAAACCCATTATTATTACAAAATTTTAGCCCCTTTCTCAAAAAGTACAAGTGAATTGCTGGAAGCCAGGAAAATCTTGAATTTATCCATTCCACTTTCTTTAGGCATTGAGATCTCAAAGTTAAAACTTTATCAGCTTAAAATGTTAAAGAACAAAATCCAGCAAGTTTCGGCTCATTAATCAACCAGTTAAACAGTCAAAAAGCAATCTTTTCGCCAATTACCCAATAGAATCACAGCTGATAAAATCAATTATAATCACAAAACCCTAACTTTACCTTCCCCTTTAAAAAGAGATCGCCGCTCTTTTTCCTCCCAAGCCCAATCTTCTGCTCAAATTACACAATTCTCTCATTTCCAGTGACCAACTCATGATCCAAATCAAAAATTAAAACAAAAGAACAAAACAAACTGATACCTTAGGATTCTCTCGAAGAGCAACCACCGGCGACGCGGCGGGCGAAGTAAGGCCAAGCGAGATCATCGAAGCCATGAGATCTGAAGTCCTCAATCTGAAATTTCAAGAAACTTGAGGGATCAGACTGTAAAATCAACTAGAAACGGAACGAAACGATAAAATTAGAGGGAGAAAACCCACTGAAATGGAAAGGCAAGCGATAATATCACCGACGGTGGCGGGTTTTTAAGTAGGAAAGGGGTGAGAAAAGAAGGATCGGCCGTGATTGGACCGCGACGTTGTTGTTTTCTACGCCCGACGAAGGGAAGTATAGTGTACTGCGGTAGGTTTAAGGTTTCGATGAACCATTGACGGAGGTTACGATGCGTGGAGGAACACCTCGTGCTGCATGTGTCACGGGCTCATTCTTTCACCACAAACCTCACTCGAACCCGTGCGGCACTTAGTCACTCTTTTCCTCACTAGAATGGCTAAATCAGCCTAATCCCTCAAACACTCACTCAAGAGAAGGGAAGGGAACACTCAAGAGTGGAAGTGGAAGCTCTTATTGCTCTATTGCTTAGCAACTCTTGCTTGATACAAATGAAATGCCTTAGCCCCTATTTATAGGCAAGGCTAGCTTACAATGAATGGCTATGATTAGCCTTCTAGATTGTTCCTACAATCAATGTTTAGGATTAAGTCTCTAGACTCTTCTCCTAAAATATCTCCCTAGATATTTATATGGGACTTTTCTAGAATCTTCTAGACGCAAGATATTTATCATACATTTAATTATGTAAGAAAACTCTAGAAAGCCCTAGGATCTTCATGGACCCAACCATGAATAAGTGAGTCCAAATGCACCCAATTGAGTCAAAATGGGGCGGTTCGTGACATTCTCCCCCACTTATCCGAGCGATGCCCTCATCGCTTAGTCTTCTCCTGGCGAAACTTCTCGATCAAGTCTTCAAACTGCCATAAGGATCGCGCCGGTTCCCAACTGTTCTCACTGTCGGGTAAGCCTTTCCACTTCACAAAGTACTCTAACCTCGGGTGGTTGTTGGCTTCACGAACCGTCCTATCCGCAAGAATTTCTTCGGCCGCCTTGTCGAACTCCATGTGAATCCCTGTTGGCGCTCGACTAGACTTTTCTCTATCTGGGTCTTCCGCATCCTGATGATATGGCTTCAACATACTCACATGGAACACCGGATGGTACTTCACGGTTGGAGGAAGCTTTACCCTGTAAGCCACGTTCCCAACTCTCTTCTCGATTGGAAATGGGCCCTCATACCAAGGACCAAGTCTCCAACTTGATACTCCATATGTCTTCGCTTCTTGTCGGCCCATTTCTTCATCTTCTTTGCCGCCTTATTCAAGCACGAGCGTGCCAATTCGTTCTGATCTTGCCACCCCTTGGCAAATCGGTAAGCGGCTGGGCTATTTCCCTTATAACCTGTAGCAATAGCATTTGGAGTGAGTGGTTGCTGACCTGTGACGATCTCGAATGGGCTCCTTCCGGTAGACTCACTCCTTTGCAAATTGTAGGAGAATTGGGCTATGTCCAGTAGCTTCGCTCAATCCTGCTGGTTGGCACTCACATAGTGTCTCAAGTATACCTCCAACAAGCCATTTACCCGCTCCGTCTGGCCATCTGTCTGAGGATGGAAGCTAGTGGAGAAGTTTAGATCTGACCCCATGAGTTTGAAGAGCTCTGTCCAGAATCTCCCTGTGAAGCGGCCATCCCGATCGCTTACGATGGATTTTGGTAGCCCCCAATACTTCACCACATGCTTCAGAAATAGTGGCGCTGCTACCTCGGCTGGACACTTAGCTGGGGCTGGAATGAAAATACCGTATTTGGAGAACCGGTCAACCACCACCATAATAATGTTGCATCCATCTGACTTTGGCAGACCCATGATGAAGTCCATGGAAATACTCTCCCAAGGTCGTTCCGGAATAGGTAATGGCTCTAACCTTAGCTTGGTCCATGCGGATTTTGCCTCCTCCAATGGTGTGGCCTAAGAAGACCACCTCCTCCTGTGCGAACGAGCACTTTTCTCTCTTCACATAGAGCTCATTACTTCTAAGCGCCTGGAACACCTGCCTCAAGTGTTTCACATGCTCGTCCATGGTTTAGCTATAGATCATAATGTCGTCCAAGTAGACCACCACGAAATGGTCTAAGAAAGGCTCCAACACTTTGTTCATCATGGTGCAGAATGTTGCTGGAGCATTAGTGAGACCGAACGGCATAACCAGGAATTCATAAGAGCCGTACCTGGTTATACATGTCGTCTTTGGTTCATCTCCTTCAGCAATCCGCACTTGATAGTATCCCGAGCGCAAGTCAAGCTTAGTGAAGTACCTTGCCTGCCCCAATCTATCGAATAAATCCTCAATCAGAGGAATGGGATACTTGTTCTTCACTGTGATCTTGTTTAATGCCCGGTAGTCGATGCATAGCCGCAATGACCCATCATGCTTCTTCTGGAACAATATCGGGGCACCATATGGAGCTTTGGACGGGCGAATGTATCCAGCATCCAGTAATTCCTTCAGTTGTTTCCGAAGTTCCTCCAACTCCGGTGGCGCCATGCGATAAGGACCTATGGCTGGGGGACGAGCTCCAGACTCAAGCTCGATCTTGTGATCTATCTCTCTTCTAGGTGGAAGCTTACTAGGCAGCTTAGCGGGCATGATGTCTTGGTACTCCTCCAAGACACATTGGATTTCCTTGGGCACGTCTTCTCCTTGGTGTGAGTCTTCCTCCACCTTGACTGTAGCAATGAAAGTTGGCTCATGTCGACGGACGCCCTTAGACACTTGTAAGGCTGAGAGCATTTTAGAAGTCACACTCTCGCGCTTGATCGGAACTGTGCACGCCTTGCCCTCTAGGATGCACATTGTGTTGGTGTATGGAACCAACACGGCCTTTACCTTGTCCAAAAATTCCAAGCCAAGCACTACGTCAAAGTCATCCATGGTCACGACCGTCAAGTCTTCTTGGCCGCACCATTCTCCGATGCTCACATCCACCTTCTGGGCTACGCCAGCGATAGGAGTGGGATTTGAATTGACAGCTTCGATGACACCTCCTCCCTTGGTGATCTTAAGATTCAACCTACTAGCAACATCGCGAGAAACCAAGAGATGAGAAGCACCTGTATCCAGAAGGGCCTTAAAGGTCTTGCTGGAAATGGTTGTCTCGATGAACATCGCCCCTTGAGGTCTTGCATCCACTTTTGCCTTGATCGCATTGAGGAGGCGAAGTGAGCTGATCCGGGTCTCCTCATTTTGTTTCTCCTCTTCCCTCTGAACTAGGGCCGCAAGATTGGCCCTCTTGGGACAGTCCATGGCCTTATGTGGACCGCTGCAGAAGTAGCATGCCAACTTCTTTGAACGGTCACCTCCTTTAGAGTTGTCATAGGACTTACCCTTCTCGGACGTTGACTTAGGTGGGAACTCTTTGGATGACTTATCCTTCTCTCCCCCACCTTTAGTAGGCTTACCCTTCTTATCCTTTGGCTTGGACGAGTCGTTCATTTTCTTGAACTCGATCAGCGACTCGGCTACTTGCATTGCTTGGGCAAGAGTCTGGACGCCACGCCTTTGTAACTCCATCTTGGCCCATCCCGCGAGGCCATCCATAAACGAGAATAGAGAGTCCTTCTCGCCCATGTCCGGGATCTCCAGCAGCAATTCTGAAAATTCTTTCACGTAATCACGAATTGAACCTTTTTGAGTAAGGCGACGAAGTTTACCTCGGGCCTCGTCCTCAGCATTCTCCGGGTAGAATTGCCGCTTCAAATCTGCCTTGAATTCTTCCCAAGTAGTGATGGAGCACGTACCCTTCTTCATATCCTCGCATCGTCTACGCCACCACAACGTAGCGATGTCCTCGAGATAGAGAGGTATGGCTTGGAGCTTGGTTGCATCATCCCTATATCCGGCAGCATTGAAGAATACTTCCATGTTCCATAGGAAGTTATCAATCTCCCGGGCACCCCTAGCTCCTTTATATGGCTTCGGTTTAGGAGTATCTTTAGCCATGAAAGGTTGTGAGATCATACCTCGAGTTGCCAAGATAGCATCATATTGGCTAAACTTTTCTTTAAATTCAGCCATCTCCTTCAGGAATATTTCTCCTTGGCTCCGTAAGAATGCACACTCCTCACGTACGGATGTGATCCCTTGCTGTAGCATGTCGACGGCGGAATTCAAGGCCGACTGCATCTCCTCCCGAAGTTCGTCTCCTGCAGACTCCAACTTCTCGATGCGCTCGTCGAAAGCCTCCATCTTATCCGCCACGGTAAGCTCCACCTTAGCCAACCGTGCCTCCAACGTCGTCATGATGTCACGAGATTTATTCCTACGTTGCCTTGGAACATCCTTCGGATCCACCACACCAAGTACTTCGGAACGAAGGTCGGAGCTCGACATTATCACTTCCGAACCTTGGCTCTGATACCAAATGTCACGGGCTGATTCTTTCACCACAAACCTCACTCGAACCCGTGCGGCACTTAGTCACTCTTTCCCTCACTAGAATGGCTAAGTCAGCCTAATCCCTCAAACACTCACTCAAGAGAAGGGAAGGGAACACTCAAGAGTGGAAGTGGAAGCTCTTATTGCTCTATTGCTTAGCAACTCTTGCTTGATACAAATGAAATGCCTTAGCCCCTATTTATAGGCAAGACTAGCTTACAATGAATGGCTATGATTAGCCTTCTAGATTGTTCCTACAATCAATGGTTAGGATTAAGTCTCTAGACTCTTCTCCTAAAATATCTCCCTAGATATTTATATGGGACTTTTCTAGAATCTTCTAGACGCAAGATATTTATCATACATTTAATTATGTAAGAAAACTCTAGAAAGCCCTAGGATCTTCATGGACCCAACCATGAATAAGTGAGTCCAAATGCACCCAATTGAGTCAAAATGGGGCGGTTCGTGACACATGCATAGGGTGCATTCGGCCCGGATACGGCTCGGCTTACGCATTTCGGATACAGATACGGATATATCTCGGGAAAAAAAATTTATAATCATATTCGCTAAAATAGGATATGGTTACGGATATATATGTGGATATGCATGCAGATACGAAATAGATATGAGAAAAGTAGATAGTATTGAGAAAAACATAGTTCATGTGATACAAAAGAGTTCGTTAATATGTCTATTATAACTGAAAAGTTAACATTAGACATATTGATCATCAAAATTAACCACAAATCCATAATCTAAGAATTGAAACTATCGTAAGAGTATAAGTAATATGTATTCGAATATTTCGGATAAGGATACGGTGTTATAATAAAAATTAAGGAGACAGAAATTCTGAGGCGTGAAACACTTTCATTAAAAAAAATTTGTCCCCACTTGATATTCAAAGTTGTTTCGGGTTAATGCAAATTTTCTTCCCAGGACACAACAGAAAATAAAAATTCCAGTAAGCAAATCTGAAAGTTTCCTTAATTCGTTGTGAAACAAGTTTGTAATATTGCAGATGTTTTTAATAGAAAAGATTCAGAAAAGAATTATTTTTAGATATCTGAAAACATAAACTATTTATAGGTTTGAAAAAGTGCTTCCAACAGTCATAACTTTTCAAAACACCCTTTGGAGCCAACAGTCACTTTTCAACAGTCACTTATCTCTTTTCATAATTTTTGAAATTCTAAATAAAATTAAAAATAATATATTCAATATATAATTTCAGATATCTGAAAACATAAACTATTTATAGGTTTGAAAAACTGCTTTACCTATTTACAATTTCAGATTTCTTGTCGATTCTTTATTTTGCTATTATTGTTGCATGATAGAGTAATATATTACATTCCAAGAAGAGCTCCACTCGGAAAAAAAAAACTAGAATGTATGTTTATGATAAGGGATTCTATATAAGTTTGAAGAGTTTGCGGATTAAGTTGCAACACATGTCGCTTATTTGACATTGTGAAAAGAATCGATGATGGCATCAGCGAGGTAGTCGCACTTGGCCAGAGTCAGCCCAGGCAAAGAGAACCTGCCGTCCTTGGTCATGTACACGTGCCATTTCTTCGTCATGTTCCCACTCTGGTGATGCAAGAAACAAACGTGAGTCAGAAAACTCATGAAAATTAAGGAGTGAAAAATAGTGCACACGCATCGAAGTGATACTGGACAAATCTGTAAGCATAAATTTCACAAACTCCCCCGGTAAGTTTGGCTGCTTTTCACTTTACTTCTAAAAAAGTTAGATTTTTTACCTTACCCCCAATGGGTTTTGTCAGAAGACCCCTGAAACTATAGTTGTTAGTTCTATTGTGTTACATGCAAATAACGTGATGTCGGGGGTGTTGGGGAGGAGTCAAAAAAATTAAACATTTTGCGGGTTTTCTGGATTTTCAAAAATAATTGGGGTTAAGTGGAAAATGTCCAAACTTATAGGGGAACTTTGTGAAATGTACACAATTTTAAATTCTAAAGGGTTAATTTCAGTAAACCACCCTCAACTAATCATTAAAGTCAAATAACCTCCCCAAGTTTTCTAATTCATCATTTTACCACCTCCTCCCCCCCCCCCCTCCCCCCACCCCCAACCCAACCCAACCCAACGTTTAATTCCTATTTATAGGGCTGGCAAGTGATTAACAGTGTTGATTGCAAACATTCTAATGATTTTTTTGCCCCATCACAAATTAGAGCAAAATTACTAAAACCTAAATCCTATTAATTCTCTAGTTATCACCGTCTTTCTCCTCTAATTTGTGATCATGAACCTTTCTGTGTGGATACTAATTGATTTCTTATTTTGCATGCTAGATGTTCTTTTTTGCCCCTTTTTTACTTTTTTCCTTTTTCCTTATTTTGGTTGTATCATGTTTAATTACGAAGCCGCTACGTGGAGATGAATCGATTATGAAGCATACAAAGTTCTAATCATCGTGGCGTGTCAGATTGGCATACATAGTACTTGCATATATTACTTGATCGAAAATATAACGCAATCATCTGCCACAAGCTTCTATATGCAGTAAAGAAAAAGAAAATAAAATGATCATGAAGCTGCTATTTTCGAAATTAATTGATCCAAATAAACATGCTAGGCCTGTCCATCCGGGCTGGGCAAAACCGGAGCCTGGACCCGGAGCCCGGACCCGGACCCGGGTACCCTGGGCCGGGTCCGGGCCCGGGCCCGACCGGGCCGGGTTACGGGCCGGCCTGGTTTTTTTATTTTTTTTGTCAAAAAATTATAGTTATAGGGAAGTTTAGTGATGAATTGAAAAAATTGGGGGAGGTTATTTGACTTCGACCATAAGCTGAGGGGGTTTTCTAAAATTAATCCAATTCCAAAAGATAACGAGTCGCACTAGTTACCTGCGCCTCGTTCAAGCCCGTGTAAGAGAAGAGGCCAATCTGTTTGGTTAGAAAAGACCAATCCTTTCCGCTCTCGTCTTTCTCAGAGAGGCCGTCGAAGAGCGTCCGTCTCAAATTATTCAAGCGCCCCGCCATTACTTTCATTTCTTCTTCCCATTCTTTTAAAAGAATGGGGTCTCCCGCAACATTAGCGACTATCCTAGCGCCATGAACAGGAGGGTTCGAGTACATTGCTCGGGCAAGCCTTTTCAGCTGGCTCTTGGCCCTGAGTAACCAAAAGTACTGCCGAAAGTATTTTCAATAAAAGGGAAAAATTGCAAAATAGATCATTTTTGCTAATTATTTAGCAAAATAGACTGTTTTGCTAAATAATTAGTAAAATAGACCTCTTTTTTACCAACAGGCCAAAAAGAGGTCTATTTTGCAAAACAGCTCAGAAAACATACGGGAGTACTAGACCCGTATGTTTTTTGAGTCACTAATCCGTGATTAGTTGGCTCTAAACATACGGGACTAGTAGTCCCGTATGTTTTCTGAGCCTTGTTTTTCAAAATCGACCTCTTTTTTTCAAAAGAGCTCTATTTTGCTAATTATTTTTCAAAGTGGTCTATTTCGCTATACATTTCATAAAAATAATCTATTTTGCAAATTTTCCCTCAATAAAAAGGTTAATTGCGGACAGACCCCCTGTACCATTGCGGATAGTCCCTTTTCATCAACTAACCCTTGGAAAAGGATAGTCTGAAAGAAAGGGAAAAAAAAAAGTGAACTTTCAAGCACAAAGTTTACCTCATTGCAGCATCTGAGGATGAGCAAATGACATTGAGGGCTCCGATCCTTTCAGCCTGCAACCCCATGTTTTTACTGTATGTTTGGGCAACAAGAAGCTGGATACCACGAGCGACGAACGCTCTAACGGAGGACGCATCGTCGTCGAGGCTTCCACTACCAAATCCCTAGTGTTTGTTTCACATTAGAGCGAGAAAAAGGCGGTGGAAATCAAGAAGCGACGTCTTTCAAAATCCTGTTACCTGGTACGCCACGTCGAAGAAAGGAATGTGCTCCTGTTCTTCAATAACATCCGCAATTTCCTCCCACTGTTCAGGAGTTGGGTCTATGCCGGTTGGATTATGTGCACAGCCTTGTAAAAGAACAAACGATCCTTTTGGTGCGGCCTAAAGGAATGCATTTGCTTATTTAAATACTATTATTTAAGGGGCAACTCATCTCCTTCCCAATTAAAGTTAACTTAGTTGTAAAATCCTAATTAAAAGTAATGTGGGGTAGAGCAAGTAAAAAATACGACCCGGTTATAGAAGAATCTGATGCGGTTAAATGTCTGTCAGAAATGTTGATGACTTATAAGGGGGTTAAAACTTAAAAGGTCAAAAGAAAATTTCATAACTTTCTTGAACAACAGGAAAGTTGGCTAATTTCTAATCATTTGTACTCTTACTAAAAGCCCCGAGAGCTTGCAGTAAGATAAATGTAGGATGGACTACAAGAGGTGCAACATCAAAATCCAAACCTTTATATCTGCTATCATTCCATCGAAATCCAAACCAATAGTTTTTGGATCAAAGTATCGATACTCAGACCAAGGCAACCTAACATCATTGAAAATGTTCTTGTGATTACCTGTTGAAAATGTGGAAAAACTTAATTTGGTCACGAGAATTCAAAATCTCTTGCAAAGTGGTAGTTTGGCCAATAAAAGTTCAAGCAATTTACATGCTTACCCCAAGTGGGGGATGAAATCAAAAGATTTGCATCAGGTACAAATCTCTTTATAAATGTTGCCCCAAGGTAAAGAGCCCCAGTCCCGGAAAGACTCTGAATAGTAGCTACCTAATAATAGGAACATACTTAACTAAGAAGAAGGAACAAAACCTGATTTTGCTTGTATTTGCACTGCATAAATAATAAACTTGCAAAGTAAATCAAATGAAATTATTTCTCACTCTTCCTTGTTGCAGTGCTACATTGTCTGCACCTAACAAAAACTCTGCCGTAACCTTATTAAATGCATACAACCCTTCGATAGGTAGATACTACAAAACAGAGTAAGATTTCTTAAGTTAATTAGAAGAGGTATTACAAGCAGGCATAACTCACAAATCAAGCCAGTCTTTTTGAAGAACCTCTTTATTTTCTCCTTTCTTCAATATAAGATTTTCTGCCTGCATGAAAGTAATCATGAATTATCCACCTACTTTAATAGTCGATTTTCAAAATTTCTTCTTGTCTTCTTAACATAATGATGTAGGGTTAATTGCGGATAGACACTTGAGCGAATTAGTTTTTCGCTCTTTTATCCTCAAGGGGTCTATTTGTCAAAAGAAACGATTCTCTTTCTCCAAGGGTAAAAGAGGCAATAAAATTCACATAGGGGGTCTATCCACACTTAAACCTCTTGTGGGAGTACGTGATGTGTTACGTACCTTCTTAACAACATTCAGCACATAAGGCTCGAGTTCTTCGGTTCTGTAAGCTCTCAATGCAAGATTGATCTTTCTTTCATCTGGGTCTGCATCAAATGCTTCAGTAATCGGAACGATTGGTTCAGGTGGAGCCAAAGTCAATCCCTCAAAAGGAGACACATTAACTGCAACAGCCATACGTGCTCTTCCAAAAGTCTGAGACAAGAATAGGTAAACTCATTATGTGAATGTTAAGGTCAGTGGCGGAGCTACGTAATGTCCGGTGGGGTCAATAGGATTCCATTGGATTCCCCACTTTAAAGTCGTGAAATTGCGAATGCAGATTTTAGATAGGACCATGATTAATTATAGGGCTTTTTGTTTTTAGGTCCATTTGTTTACCTAGCTTTATCTTTAAACAATCAAATAACAAGATACGACTTCCATCCAATTTCACTATAGAGTGAAAAGTGCTTGTAAGTTCCACATTTTTTATTGTAGCATAAACACTATTTTAAAGATTCAAATTTTACTACGGCACAAATAGTATTTTGGAGATCTGGAATTTTACTGTAGTTTTAACAGTGATTTAATGTCTCATGAACATTGAATTTTAAGATTTTGCTTTTATGCTTAAAGTCGTAGGTGTGTTTATTAAATACTTAATTTTATAAATTATCTTTTAAGTATAGAACAATTTTTAAAATTACAATAATCTACTTTCCTTTATAACTAAAGGAAAATCTCAGGATGAACAGTAAACTTTTTTATTTTCCACGTATTTTGCTTTCAATTCCCGACAACTGTCTATTGTGCTCTTAATTCACCACAACCGCACAAATTGTATTGCCAGTTGCATCTTCTCCTCCCACGTCTTTTCAGTTTTCAGACTTACCTCCTAAATAATTTCCTCTCTAACATCCCACGTCTTTTCATTTCAGGCCCCTTCCCCTTCCTCCGCCTCTTCCAATTCCTCTTTTCTCTTCACCAGATCGGAGAGAAAACCACCCCGCGCACACTCTCTCTCAACTAGCAAAGATCGCTATCAGATCGACGAAGGAGAGGAGAAGATGTTCAAGTTTCTAAAGGAGTGGTGGCCGGATCTTTAGATATGAAGTATAAATATTGAACATGTTTTCGTTCTTCCCATGCTAAGTACAAATTAGAGTGTTAATTGGGCTGAGGACCGACCACCGCCTTTGACGATCCTCAAGCTAGGGTTTTCGTTCTTCCCTAAATCCTCTCTCTCTCTCTCTAATCTCTTCAAATCTTTTTACTAGCGATTGAATGCTTGAATCAAAGTACCCTTATCGATCATCGGCCGAGGAAAAGGCCAAGATGGGACGTCCAGCCTCAGGTAATTTTTAAAATCTGTTTCGTTGAAAATTTATGATCTTGGATTTTTAGTAAGTTCTTGATGATTCATCAATTGGATCTTTAGATAAAAAAATTCTGGGTTTTAGATATCAATGCTCCTACATCAAGGTCCTTGAAATACTTGCTTCTAACGTCAACTTTATGGTGATTTTCTTGATGTATTGGAGGAAACCTCTGTAAGTGTTTCCAATTTTTTGATTATTTATACAGACTTTTGTTATTGGCTTTTGAATAGTGTATTAATTTGGACTAAGAGTGTTATTTTATAATTAATGCTAGAGACACAATTTCTATTCTTCTCTACCTGGATTAGAGACGATTATTCATGTCAAGAGAGCCTTAGAAGTGAAATTGGTATACATTATTTCAAAATCTAGGCTAAATTCACAAGTCTATCTTTTGATTTGCTTTGCTATAATGTATTAGTTTTATGTGGAGCTAGAGTAGCAGACTGAATTCGTTAATCTAGCACTAGGCATTTATTTGAAATTTAACGTAATTTTTTGGTTGGTATGGTTATTTATGCTATATGTTGAGCATCTTATTAAAAATTGCGGATGGGAGTTTAAATGCCATGTAATATGCTTTCTGGTTCTGGTCTCATAGCCAATATATTGGTTTCTCCTGCTTTAACAAGGCCACAAGAGCAGGTATTTATATTTTCTCCTCCATTCTATGGTATTTAGGTTATTTACTCTCTTTTGCAAGTGTTATTTTGGCAAAACTAGGTTGTCCCTTGAATGTCATTTTGGCCTATAGCTCCCCGTGCATAATTCAAGTCCTACTGTTCGATTTTGGAGGGTTATGGATCTTAGTATATCATTTACAATGTCATCTCTTTTTAAATTATAAAACATTTGGGATAATTGCCAGTTACATGTTCAGACCTCTGCTTGGATTTTACTAATCGATCGGTGAGTGATCAATGGCTTTGAAGAGGATTTAGAAGGAACTGAAGGATCTGCAGAAAGATCCTCCAACATCTTGCAGGGCATGTCTCTTTTGATTTCTTATTTTTGGCCTTTTTTCCCTTGAAATTATTGTGATGCTTACAATAGTAATTTTTCTATAATTATGCTTTGGTCTGTTGTCTCATATCGATTCTAGGATTTCTAGAAGTAGATATATGATTTGTATATGATTTATGTTCAGGATCTTGCTGATGATGCATGTTTTCTAGAGACGGTTCAATATCTGATCTCACTGTCTCCATCTTCTCATTCTTTGATCATTCACAAACTCATCGATCACTGAATCAACCCATCAATCTCGAGCTCTTCGGTGAGTCCCTACTCTTCTCCCCATTAAAACTCTAGTTCTCAATAAAGAACCCCCCCCCCCCCCCACACACACACACAAAAAAAAAGCCCCCTTCTACTTTTGTTGTGTGGAATTCTTGCGTGCATATTAGTTCATCTCTACTCGATGTATTTTGATGATAATTCCAGATAGCATATCTGGGATTTTTGTTTTTCACCAATTTATTCAAGATTTTAGTCTTTTTATTATTTGGGTTGTCCTATTTTTTATTGAATCAGCTTCTTTGTTGCAGGACATTGGCCTCTCCATTGCTTTAATCCCCGCATCAATCCAAGGTTTGTCTGTAACCCATTTTCCCTTCTCTTGCTTTGAATTGATTTTGCATATCAATTCAATTCCTGCAATCTATTGATTTTTTTCTAATTATAGACGTGTATATCTTTTCAAAAGTTGGCACTACATTCAAGATTATTTGATTGAGATTTTGCCCAATAATTCATTGTTTAAAAATGGCTACAATGATTGCTAAGGGGAAGTAGCCTGTTACCCTCCTCAATCTCAATTCAAGAAAGGGGAAGTAGAAACAATAGGAAATTTCGAGCCGACCTAAATTTGATCTCATCGCTGTCTCAATCCACAAATTGTTCCCAATGGAAGAAGACCAGTCAAATGAGTGTGATTTGTCTAAAAGCCATGACCTCATGTCCCTGGTAGAAGAGGTAGAACAAGAGCAATTCCAAGAAGCAGAATGGAGCAATATATTTCAATCACAACTCTTAAGAGATTGCGCTTGGTACTTTAGACATGATACTTCAGTCTGCGATCACAATGATTATATCTCATGGATACAGTGAGGAGATTGCTACAAATGCTGTGTTGCGCGCCAGATCTTGTGATGGTAGTAAAGACACTGTTTCTAATGTTATGGACAATGCATTGCCATTTTTGAGAAGTGTACAAGAGGTGGATTCTTCTATAAGAGAGATTTCTTTAGAGAAGTTGAAGGTGATGGAGAGAAGCATTTTGCAAGAGATGGTTCACATTGTTAGAGATTATACGCCTTCCTTTAGTAGAGGAGATGCAATGTGGAAGTTGCTGATCTGTGATATGAATGTTTCTCTTGCTTGTGCTATGGGGAGTGATGAGAAAACAAAATTAGCCCATGAGTCTAATTCTTTATCTCAGCATTATAAAAGCGACAATACCAATGCTAATTCGATCCCAAAGGATGAGATGGATGAGGTACTACATAAGTTAAATTCTCGCGAAAGGGAATTGCAAGCTCGGTTGCAGGATTGGTCGGAGTGGGCCCAAAAACATGTGATGTAGGTTGCTGGCCGGTTGGCAAAGGACAAAACTGAGCTACAAAGACTCAGACAAGAGGAAGAGGAAGTTGCTGGTCTTATGAAAGATGAGCAGTCTTTTGAGAAGAAAACAAAAGAGATGTTGCAGAGTCAAAGATTGAATCATCTAAGAATATTGTTCAATTTGGAAAAGGCATTTTCCGATGCTAGGAAACTGGAACGAGAGAATTCCAAGCTGAAGAAAAAGGAGGAGGCTGCAAAGTTGCAGGATGCTGAATCAGCAGCAAGATTGCGAGGAGCTTTGGAAAGGGAAAGGGAGTCGAATAACGAAAAAAAGTTAGTGTCAGAGAAGAAGCAGGAGGCACAGCTTCAGGAGGAGCTTGCAGGATGCTGAAGAAAAATACATTACCAATCTGTTTTGAAGCCCTTGCCGTTCTCAGGATATTATTTGAATAAATGTAATTCTATTATCTATAAATTCTAGAATGTTTATTTTGGGTTTTCAATATTTATCTTTTACAATTGAAATGATACTTTTGGTTGAGAGCCGATTAATGTTCTTTTGCATGATGTTAACCAAGTATATTGCTACAAATGTACGTCCCGTATATGTATCTTTAGGCTGCAAATGTGTCTCCATTTCAGTTTACAGAATGTTCCAACATTTGGACACTTGCTGCTTACCGTATGTACATATGTGATGGATTATACATTACATGTTATTGCATGAAATTCATATAAGTAATATTTGCAAAAAAAATTTATAAACCGTGCTTTGCACTGGTTTAAATACTTTTGTTTAATGCATAGATATTGAGATAAGTTTTTGAAAATAGTAGTGAAGTTTTAATTATCTGTTAGTAGTGTTGTATATTTCTCTGGAACCATTTTTACAGTGAGAGCATACAACCTTTGGTACTACTTGAAGGGATAAGCAAGAGCTTTAACTATCTGATTTAAACAATAACTTCAAGTATATACTTGATTTAAACATACTTTTGTATTACTAATATCTATGTTTCTATGTTTAATATGGACTTCAAGTATATGATGAATTGCAAACAAATAACTATCTGCATTTCCTCATTAGTTATATATGATGGACTTCAAGTATGTTTAAGATAAATTTATCATGACAAAACAAAAAAAAATGAGATGAGAAAAAATGCGCATAAAAATAATCTGTAAAGATGCCGTGCTTAGCACGGGGCGAATACTAGTATAAGTAATAATATGTTTTCACTTGAAAATTAAAGTTTGGTCCTACACTTTTCAGCTTCGTTGTGACTTCAGTTAAATCCACTCTCGTATTTTTAACAACAACTTTCATCTAATGAACGCAAGGGGTGTCCATCCAAGCTGGACCGGCCTGAAGGTTTGTTTGCAGGCTAGGCATAAGGCCCTACCCAGGCCAAGACTTGGGCGTGTCTCAGCAATTCTAAGCCTACCTAGTTTTTTACTTTTTTTTTAACTTTTTCTTAAAAAATTGCAATTTTTGTAAAAAATCACTAAGAACTTTTGCAAAAATATGTAACTTATAAGTATTATAAGTATATACTTACATATATGTATATAATTATATATTATATGTACTAGTATCACATATTCACATGTATTATACATATACTATAAGTATATATAAGTATACTAATAATATATAATTATTAATTATATACTTATAAGTATATATATTTATGCTTATATGTATATAGTTATAAATATATACTTATATACTTACGTGGTACATATGTATATACTTAAAGTATACACTTATAAGTATATAAATATATATAAATATACTTATTTATATATACGCATTACATAGTTATATATGTATTTTTATATACTTGTATTACATTATATAAGTGTACTTATATGTGTTTACTTACCCACACGCGCGCGCACACACAAATTACATAGTTATATATGTGTTTTTATCTACTTGTATTATATTATATAAGTATATTTTTGTGTGTAGCAACTCTTTTTTTTTTTTTTGCTGCTAACAAGTCAAGTTGGCTTCCAACTAAGGGTCCAATAAGATTTTTTAATATCAAGTGCTCTTACGCAATGTCTTAAAGGTGATAGTGGGCCACACCCTCCATAGTTTCGATGGGGCTCAGACACATTGGGAGACATTTACACTAGCTTAGATTTTATAGGAACTTTAAAAAGAGTGCAAGATTAGGAGATGAGAGGTCTAGACCTCAAGCGACCGGTATGCATTGTTTTATGAAGGAATATTGGGTGATTATTATGATGGTTCAAGTTCGGCCAAGCTTCTCTGTTCTGTTTATATTCTAACTGATATGCAACATGTTATGAGTCAAACATTTATAATTCTTCACAAAATGTTTATAATCCATTGGTTGTACGTGTCAAGTTTGTGTGTGTAGTGTAAGTAAGTCTAATAGATAAATGCTTACATACAATATACTAATAAGTATATACAAATACATGTGTGTGTATACACGACATCAAATATAACACTAGTTTGGCTATTTTATAGGCTTTAATCTTCCATAGAGATGGCCGGTATTCATATCTCAAACTCCAATTTTTCCAATATTTTTATAATAAAAATATATATGTGCATCTAGAGCAGAGTCGAGCTGGGGTCAGGAGCCAGACTGGCCAATATTTCTAGGCTTCAACCATGTCAAAACAATTCGGGTCCGGACCGCTGGCTTTTTCGACAACCCTCAAACACAGCACCTAACCATATGAAATTTCTTCATTTTCATTCCCCCAGTAAAATAAAGAAAAGAAAGTAACTTTATTTTTGGGAGTAACTAAAAATTTAATAAAACAATTCGACAGATTACAAGTAACTTACACACAAAAAAGAAGCTTTTATGATTGACATCACAAATGAAGGAAAAAGAACAAACAGATAAGCTGAACAACTACTCGTAAAGAAACCGACTTTTACCTTCCCCTTTGGAAAGAGCCCGCCGGTCGTTTTCCTCCCAAGCCCGATCTTCTTTTAAAATTACAAAACTCTCATCACTTCCAACACCAAATTAAGATCCAAATACAAAACTAAAACCGAAAGGAATAATAAATAAAAAAAGAACAAGAAAAAGTTGAACCTCGGGATTCTCTCCAAGAACAGACACTGGCAAAGTGAGGCCAAGGGAGATCATCGAAGCCATGATTTCTCAACTCCTCATTCTGAACGGCTTATTACCATCCTTTCATTCGAAAATTTGGCACTGTTAGAATTGATAAGTGGGGCAGCCCTCAACATGATGAAGCATGTGGCGTCCCCGACAATATCAGATGTGGGTTCTTATCAAATCTTTAGAATGTTGTCTTTAATTCACGGTAGGCTGTGCTTCCTTTTGAGCGGGCAATTCTTACTTGGATTTACCGTGGGAATATTTGAACTCACGAGTTACAACTTAACTGGATGCCTGTGTTCTAAAGACCAAGCCATCTGCATGCGTTTTGCTAAATATAGTGTTGGGCGCCGACTCACCCACTCGCCACATAAGCGAATCATCTCGAGAGAAAACACTGATTAAGTTTACACAAACTCCAACCAGCATTGATGTTCCTGTTTCATTTTGAAAACAAGA
Source organism: Asparagus kiusianus (assembly GCA_022839385.1). Classification (NCBI taxonomy): domain Eukaryota; kingdom Viridiplantae; phylum Streptophyta; class Magnoliopsida; order Asparagales; family Asparagaceae; genus Asparagus; species Asparagus kiusianus. Next base: position 271,265 of record BQKN01000914.1, on the reverse strand, counting down.
ACAGAAGTGAATATCTCAGCTAAGTGAGATATACACTCTTCCCGGTCAATATCAAATTAAGATCTGAATATCGAGGGAATGACAAGTAATGGCAAATACACAGAAACTACCCAAAGTAAATGAGGCGAGAGATAAATGTGATTCGGCAAACTTGCCTACGTCCACGGGAGGGGTGAAGGGAGATTCCACTATGATAGAGAACACCGACGACTTATACAACCCACAAGCTCGTCCCAAAGAGATGAAGCTTTGATTTTACCCAAGAGAAGACAACCTCTTCCTTGTTCAATCCCTCTAAGTTCTCTGTCTTTTCTCTCGTCAAGATCTCTCCTTTTCAGATCCAAAATCTGTGTTAAAACTCTCCCCTTTTTTATCTCTTGTAAACCCTAGGAAACAACGTTCCTATTTATACTAAATCCTAGTCCAAAACTGATCTGGAAAACAAAACCGCCCGTTCTTGGATTCCAAGACACCCTGAGATGTCTAGGGTGCCGAGACACCTCAGGGTGTCTCGCGTGCATAATGCCGAGACACCCATCGGTGTCTCGCGCCGTTCACAATTCTCCACCTCGTACATCAATTTGATAAATCTTAAATTTTGGACGAACACCGGAAGAACGCTGCGAGCATCACAAGAGAGATCTGAAACACCAAACCAGCTGCACCATTATATCATGGATGCCTACGTACCCTCTGACCAGGGATCAAGCTAATCGTAGTTCTACACATTGTTCTCCATATAGTCTCCACCTCACCCCATCACCACCCCAAAGGCCATGCCCTCTTGGACAGATTAACACGGGCTGATATGAAGATAGTCCAAACAATGCTGAAACTTGCTACTTGTCACCACTTTGGTCAACATGTGTCACGCCCCGCTTTCCAAAATACCAGGGAATCAGAACGTGAACAAGCCCGTGACGTATTAGATTGAGGAGAATAAATAAGAATAAATATTTCTTCTCAACCTAATACGCTAAGCGTCAAGCAATATACAATGCGAAGTCACAGGTCCCCGATTACACAGAGCAAGAATATAATGAACAACTCAAGATGGAAAAGAGACATATCACAACTAGAATATCATCCGAGACACAGAGTTTGGGTTAAACACACCCTTATTACAAAACAGTCCAAATAAGTACTAAAGAAATATGAAAATACATCGTTCAATAGGAATAAAAAGGAAGTATTGTAAAAGAGTAAAGTAAGGACCATCAAATAACTAAGAAAATAGCTAAGCTTCAACTTGTTCTTCTGCTCCGTCTACAAGGCACTCCTGCTAAGAATCCTCTGGCTCCTGTACGATTATGAACTGAGGCTGTCCGTCTCCTAAATCTGGCGTACACCAGAGAAAATAGGTGTTCGTCAGCGTGCATGGCACGCGACAAGATCCCACAGAGAGAAATAGAAACGGTCGAACGACCAAGGCAAAAATAGTAATAATAATAATAATAAAAGCATGCTACTGGGATACTAATAATCTAAATGTAATCTATCACTAGAATATAATAATCAGAAGAATCCAAGAAAATCAACCAAGTAACAAGTCGATCATGCAGCTAGCGATTAAAATAATCATCTAAGTAACAATATCATACAACTAGATGGAATTAATACTTAAAAATCTACAACAAGAGACATAGTACGTCGAGTGAAATAATCCAAACAAGGACCCTCACGTATATACCATATGTCTCAAATTGTTGATAATTAAATATTAATCCTGATCTATGTATGAAAAGAAATACAACTGACCTACATCTTACAAGAATTCATACTTAGCCAAGAAATGAGGTCATGTAACTAGCCATTCTATAATAAGTCACTGATCCATATCTCACACAGAGTCAACTTTATATTATCGGATAACTGGTTGTTCACAAATCCCCTACGTACATCCAATATCTCTACACGAATCGGTCAGAGGACTACACGCAATCTGATTCCGGCCTGATCCGAACTCAAGCAGGACTCTGGTGAATATCAAATTCACGGATCAAAGTAGCGACACCGATCCACTTTGACCCAACAAACCAACCCCAGTGGTGACACCAATCCACTGGTGCGAGCTTGGAAGATATATCAACAGTCACATCCGATCACATGAATAAAAACTTTCTCATCCCAACTCTTCTCGTTTTTCTAAGTCAAACATCATAATCCACACTATATCTCTGGTCACCTCCTAAATTCAGTCAACGCACACACACATGTTACTAAGTCTTGTTCATGACGCACAAAGCCACTAAGTCATGAACTATTAATGGTTCGCAAATGCAACAAAGAACAATAAATACAACTGATCATGTACAATAATATCATGGTATATCAGGTAATCAAAATTAAGAGTCATAAATTTATGAACAATAACTAAGTAATTTAGAAAATAATCTTTTTCCAAAATAATCTATTTATTTAAAATAATCATTTTGTAAAATAAATTCTTTTAGTTTATTTCTCATTATAATAATCCAAAATATTCTCTTTTTTAAAATAAATTCCTTTAAATTATTATAATTTTTCTAAAGTGATTCCGTTGTCAAAATAATTCTAATAGTTATTCTAAAACGATTCTTTTGCTAAAATAAATTCTTTTAAGTTATTTCTAATCTTTTAAAATCATAAATTTATTCATCAAACAAATCCACGTAGATGATTATATCATAGTCTAGTCCAAGAAAATTCATAATAGGTCTAAAAATTAAAACGACAAGTCAAAGAGAAAGGGATCTTACCTACGAGGCCGAGGGGCATGTGGACGAGGTAGCGGCGCCGCTGAGAAAGACTGAGCTGGCATCACTACTGACGATGCTGAGGTGGGCGAATCTAGTCGAATCTGACTGGCAGATGATGAGGCTGATGGCGAGGCGGTCGGTTGTAGTGAAGGGGACGACGAGGAGAGAGGGAAGAGGGGCTATTTGGGGGTGGCTGTCGGTGGATTGAGGATGACGACGGGTCTGGTCACGGGTCGGCGAGGGTGACGTAGCGGTTGTCGGGTGGAGCAGGGGTGAGGTTTTTTGAGGAGGGGGCGGAGCTTGGTGAAAGGGATGTTGCGATGGGTGTAGGGAGGAGGAGGAGTGATAGTGGATCTGGAGGTGGTGTTGAGGGGCGGAGCGACGGCGATCGGGGAGCGCTGGCGACGGCGTGGGTCTGTAGGATGGCGGAGGAGGCGAAGAAGAAGAGAGAGCAGTAGAGGTCGAAGATCGACGGGTTAGGGGCTCGGGAGGGGGCGATGACCGGAGGTGAGGAGGCAGAGTTCAGGGCTGAGGTGGAGGAGGGAGCGGGGAGGAAGAGGATATGGGCGATGGGGGTTTGAGGGGGAGAGAAGAAAACGAGAGAGAGAGAGAGAGAGAGAGAGAGAGAGAGAGAGAGAGAGAGAG
>BQKN01000914.1:244415-258940 GCA_022839385.1 Asparagus kiusianus | reverse complement strand
TCATCAAGGGCATATATATAACACAAGGTCATAAGAAAGTCTGGTATATAGTATAAATAATAAGAATGATGTAAGTATAACATAAAGAGAGTGAACATATATTAAAAAAGATTACACAGGTATAAAAAAGCATGTATATAGTAAATAAAATAGTTGATACATATCAAATTATAAAATAACACATCATCTAGGCATAAGTAAAAATATTAGTATCAGTCAAACATAGCATAATAGCAAAGAAGTAAACAACAAATATACAATCATAAAAAATATATTATATCAACATGATATTATTTATATAGTATCATAAAACAACACATCACGGTGTTAAAACATAATCAATAACACAGAATTGACAAAATATAATAAATATATAGCATACAAAAATATGATATGAAATATAAATACATAATTCAAACAATTGTTAATCACTAGAATATATGTTAAAGCATATCAACTCAACAATATAAATAATTAAAAGAAAAGCATAAATAAGATAAAAGACAAAAGGATCTCAACAAAATGTAAATCGCTCATACGTAATCAGATAATACACATACTAAAATACAAAAACATAAAAATACAATACAAATAACAGATGAATAATATACAAGCAAGAGTAACAGAAACATTTGAAGAGTATTTAAGCAAAACAAAATAGTAAAGAATCAAACATACATATAGTTTAGACAAACACAATAGACAACATATATAAAAATAATAAAAATCAAATCACAATAGAAATATCATACAATCAGTTAGTAGAATATACATTCAAGATATACAAAAAGTATAATTACAAACAAAACACATGAATGCAATCAGCAAATCACATTCAACCAAATAAAACATATAAGGCACAAATTCCGTAGATAAAAATTTGCAACTATGTTAAAAAGATTCAAAGATAGTATTATGGCAACATATGTTTAAAGCAACCAAAACATAAACACACGTAAGAAAACATAGATATAATAATTAAATATAGCAAATAGTAAAGATAGAACATGATGATAAATTCAATAAAAATAGTTGTAGTTATAATCAATAATTTTTAGAGCATATGATAGTAAATAATTATCATACATGACACAATACTAAATCAATATTAAATATGTTTATATAATATAGCAAATAAATTCATCATATATAATAGCCGTTAAAAATAAAAACACATACATAATAATAAGCATATAAAAGTCAGAATACTCCTAGTACTAAACATGCTAACAAGATAAATTATGATGGAAATAATCACAAAATATTATATGATAAAATAGACGTAATAGTAAACAAACGATATATTCAAAATAGGCATTTTAAATAAAACATAATAAGGACATAATTATTTATGTATTCGACAAATAATATAATAAATCATAAATATTAGTAATATTCATAAGGTAATAAAATAAATATAAATAAGATACAACATTAATTATTATTACTATATAAAATTAATTCAGATATAGCAATATATGACATAATAGTCAAAATCACATAAATACAATCAGCATAAATATACATAAATAAATATGTATAATATATAAAATATGAAGTATGGAAGATAAATAAATTTATAACAAATGAAAACATAAGAATGCATAAATTCGTATAATAAAACAAACACCGATATATTGTAGATAAACGTACCATGAATGATTGATGAACATGTGAACATAAATACTGATAATACATGAAACAGAACACGATTAAACAGAGTAGATATTAAAAATGTTGAATGACTATAAATCAATAAAAATTATACATCGTAAATATAATAATCCAAGTGAATACACTATAATGAAAAGAGAATAGTAAGTATAAAGAATGAAAAAGTAAAACACAGGACAAGGAAACGAAAATAATGAATAGAGAATGAACAACCACTAATAACACAATAAAAGGACATAAAAATTTAAAATCACTATAAAATAAATACTGAAAAATAACATTTGTATACAATGAGTATTACCGTAATGACAAAATAATACATATCAAAAATGAAGCAAACAAATAATAAATATGCAAATACCCTATAAACAACCCATGAGCAAATACCATACATACCCACAAACGCTATTTAGAATTTCCTTTTATATAAAAGAATAATAACTAATGATACGGGATAATGTAACAAAATATATAATTAGTAACTCATATTTCAAACCTAGCAATATAAATAATTGCTTAAATATCAAGTTAGAAATACATTGCTCTTAGAAATAATAAAACCAATGTGAACATACTAAAACAACCTAAACGAGACAAAACTAACTGATAAGATAACTATGTACTGAAAATGTTGTGAGTAAAAAAATAAAGAATAAGAATGCATATATAGAATATCAAAATCATGAACTCATATCAAGTTAGAAATACATTGCTCTTAGGAATCCTGCAGTTTTGAAACAAAAAGTAGGTTTTTTGACATTATAGGATTTCAAAATTGCCATTTGGTTTAACTTTTTTTTAAGAATACATTTCTTAAAAGCTGACATGATAGCCTACTTTATGGAAAGCTCAAATCCTTTTTTTAAGCTCGGAAATGGGCTAGAAATCTGACAACTCATTGACAACTCATCATTTACTCTCACAACTCCCTAAATTATTTGGCAATAAAACAAACAAGAGTTTTGGATATGCTTTCCTATTCTTCACTTCATCATTTCATACCAAACACAAGTTATGGATTCCTTTGAGATCCACAAAATTTTTTAGAAGTGGTTATTTGCCTTGGAATCCATTTCTATTATTTTATGGAAACGAACCAAACTGCCCCTTAAATGAATTGGAGACTTTGCTTAGAATTAACAACACACACGTGTCAAATATAGAAATAAAGAATTTTAATAAAAAATAGATAAATAAATAAGATTTAAGATTCTTAAATCATAGAAAAAAGTATACAATAATAGTCCCTTAAATATCCATAAATTAATACACGTAATCTTTCTATTTTAATGCTTGTCAATAGCTAATCTCAATTATCCTTTACACACAACAATTTATCCACGTTGAAATGAGACTTCCTCACTTGATTTTGCCATCTAACGTGACCTGCCATTTCTCACTTAATTTTGCTGTAAAGAGAAAGTATGTACATCTTATATACATAATATACAAATTTATGGCCTACTATAAAAAAATATCACTAAATATGTATTAACGTTTTATAGTAATATTTTAAATTTATGCTAATAGTTGCGACCGTATGTCTAGATTTTTTTTAGTTAATAAAAAGTTGTTTGAGAACTTTAGAATTATTACAAGCTGCCTGCCGATGTGGAAAATGATTGGAAAAGAGGTTCCAGGCACATTGCTGGCCTGGAAATATGTTTTCCTTTTAACGTCGATCGATCTGCTCAGATAACAAGATGGTTAGAAGGAGCCGGAGATGGATCTCTGATATGGATCCTCTAGTGGCCAGGGCATGATTTCTCTTGAACTGTATTTAATGCAAGACCCAAAGAAACAAGAAACAAAATACAATATGCAAAATACAAAATACAAAAAACAAAAGCAAATGTCTAGATTGGGTTGAGGAAGTTATTATTATCGATCGGAGTTCTTTTATGAAAAATTCCCCAAGGACCCAAAATATGGGACGAATAGAGGGGACAAGTGAGGTGTCCCCCTCCTATTGGATAATGAGTTGGTCATCATTAATGATGACCAACTCATTATCTAATAGGAGGGGGACACCTCACTCGTCCCTCTTATTAGTCCCATATTCTGGGTCCCCGTAGCAAAGCTCTTCTTTTATACAGATCACTGTGTGGACGGATCTAAAGGCGTGACACGTGTCATCATACGAGTGGGTTGACTCAGCTGAGTGCACGTGTCGAACGCTCATACGACGAGTATGCTTCAGTGTACCTTACGTCGATGATTTAAGGAGAGTATTGAATGAAAGGAGGGTGCATTTAACTAGAGAGTGGCGATATGGCGGCTTGCTCGCCAGACACATGGTCGAGGGTAAACCTTTAACACCTTAAAAGGGGCGGCCGGTAGGCGCCTGAGCCGAGAGCCATTAGGGACGGCGGAGAAGGGTTGAGTCCAAACCGTCGTTTCATGCATCAAGCTCTTCGATTCTGTCCGAGCTTGGCGTTGGCTCTTCCAAGCTATTGATTGGTTCTCCAAGTCTTCAGGCAACGTGCTGCCTGCTGGCCACGAATCAAAGGTCAAAACTCCTCGACACGCCGCACTCTTTTGAATATTGCCTTTCGTCTAGTATTACATTTTGATTTTGTACGTAGCGAAAGCAATATAGTTGTAAGTATAACAAAAAAAAAAAAGTTAACCCCCACCACATACACACACACCTAAGAAAACAAATCTCTAGATGATCATCAGCAAAATCGTTTTAATTTTCAAAATATAATAAAAGCACCATTAGGGGAATCACAAAAACATCCTTTTAACTTTCAGATTTTAGAAGAAAGCCCACTTTATCTTTCAGATTTTAAAAGAAGATCCCCTTCAACTTTAAGATTTTATCAGAAAATCGCCCTAAATTTACATGGATTTCTGATAAAATCTCAAAATTAAGGGGAGTGTTCTAATAACCCCTAAACTTAAGGGTTTTTTTTTGATGTTTTGGAAAGTTAAGAGGGGTTGTCTGATAAGCAGCAAAAGTTAAAAGGGGTTTTATGATCCAAAAAAAAAATTTCCAAGGTACAGCGTGACATAACAAGGGAAAAAGTTGGTCCTTTGTAAATTACTCACTCAAAGGGACTATTAAGCCGGAACTTATTTATTAGAATGTTTTTCTGGGATTTCACGCCGGAGGGTAGTGAGCACAGTCCGCAAACGTGCTCTAATGACTCATCACTGCGTGTGGGCTCACCACCACGAGCTCTAATTAGGAGGGCGTCAACTTTTCCCCCGCTCGGCGAAGTCATTTTTAGATTTTCCTTCCAACTTTTTCACCTTCAGAATCTTCACCTTTTCTTAACGAGAAAGGCAACGCCATGGCTCTTGCCTAGAAAGATTACATTTTTACCGATCAAAATCGAATCTTTAGAATAGGGTCTTCTCTCTCTCTGGCAAAAGAGCCGCCGGCTGGGGGTAAAGCTCACTGCTCTTGATCTTTGTTAGTTTTTTTGTGTGCAATATTGATGATGTTATTTTGTCAGATGTCAATGCAGTTGCAATAAATGCATTATCTCGTCGATTTCACATTTGGGTCCTTTTCAATTCTTTAGAATAGCGTATTTTGCTGTAAAAGCTGGTGCCTTTGCAATTAAGGGTTAGGATTAATCTCATTTTGTGGGGGTATTGGTTATTTGGGTTCAGGCATCTGAGGATTTTAGTCCATTTCCAAAGTTAGCAAAACTTCTATAGGAATTATGACTGGGATAATGTGATAGTATGATATGTGAATCCGCAATTGGCAGAGTAGTAGGTAGAGCAAAATCACAGCTCAAAATAATTTTGAAGTAGCTCATAACCTTGAGAAATCTATTCCTTTATACAAATGGGAGGACCAGAGAATTCCTATTCATACTACAGTAAATTCAATAGTAAAATAATTACTGTAGCATAAACTGTGTTTTAGTACTAGAAAACAATGGAAAACTGTAGCATTTTCAAAATACGAGATACTGTAGCAGTTCAAGAACCCTATGATTGTTGTTATGAACAGTAACACTATTACTGTAGCACACGGGAACACTGTATCGCTTTCAAAATACGAGATACTGTAGCAGTTCAAAAAACTTACTGCGACATTTAAGAAATATGATTGCTGTAGCATGAAAATTTTTATCATCGTGCTTTGCACGGACCGCAAACTAGTGAGAAAGGAATATACTAAAATACCTAGTAATATATGCTTTGTTTTCGTTATCTACTCCTATAACAGTTTGCAAGCTCATGGACATGCCCGGTTCTAGATACTCGTTATATCTATTCATGAACTGGTAACTTATGTGGAGAAACATAGCAGAATGCGGCATTTGCATTAGCATTTTATAGTTATTCTAGTGATTGTGAGCCTGATCTCATTGTGGAATATGAGCTCATTGCCAATTGAGAAGAAACAATCTGGTAGGTTCTGTCAATGTCTCAATTCAAAGAAACTAAAATGGAGTTAAGCAGGATTATATGGCTCCATATTATCTACATCAAGGAGACCGGGTCTCTTCATAGAAGACATATGTAGAATTTGTCCATTAAGAGAAGAATAACAACTTTCATGGAAGGGAAAATGTTTGTACATGCAGCAATTATATCCACAATCCCATTGTACTATGGAACTCTCTGAATCTTAGAGCAAATGTACAATGTAATCTTTTAGTGTACTTAGATGTTTCTCCATAAATCAGAAGTTTGCTGTAATGAACATACAATTACGAGATTTTGGTAAACCAACTCAGAGGCAGGCGAAAAATGATTTTTCTTTGGCGATCAATTACGGGTAAAAAGGATTTTTCTTTTCTTTTCTTTTTTTTAAAATTTGTTTTTCTTCTGTTTAGCATCACGTGGGGCACCAATTTCTCAGGTGAAAAGACTTACTTGCATGTATTCTAGAGAGGCGCCTTATCTTGCTTAAACTATAGTATGCCTTTGAATTCTCTGTAAAAACATGGATATGGACATAAATTCATGCATACAAACTTGAGATAAAAACACAACTTGTGAGGTGTTTTTCTAGCTTAGTGTAAGACTAGTTTGAGTTGGTCGTTTTCAGAAGTTTTACCAATTTATAAACCTTATATTTTATGAAGATTCAGATATATGTACCAGCATCTCTATGCACGCATCATTGTTTCCTATCATAAATATGGTGCTCATGCACATTGACAAAAAATCCTTCTTGTAACATTTCATCATTTAAAGTATTTGCCCAAATTGATGCAGAACCTTTCATGCTGTCCTACCTGAGTCAGTTAAATTAGTTGGCAGATCATATTCAGTGAGAATTTATGCAGTTACCTTCACTTTTACACTTTCAAATACACTAGAATTTAAATAAGCATTTGAGAAGATATTGAACATTTAGCATGTCACTAGAAATCAGTTACATTTTGCCTTCTCGAAATTAATATTATTGACAAATCACAATTGGAATTTTAAAACCATTTATTGTTTAACACAAAGGTTATCTAGTATTCTTTCCACTTCATTTTTTGTTCTCTAAATGTGAGCTGTATATCCATTTTATCTCCAGTGTTTTTATTGTAAGATCTGATCTAATACACACTAAAGCACTAGAGGGGGGTGAATAGTGTTCTTTTAAAATTTATGCAAAGTAGATTATAAGTTGCAAGAAAGATAGCAACAATCACAGAAATTTGCAATCACAAACATGAGCTTTTATACTGGTTCCACCTCTCCAGTGTACATCCAATCCTCAAGCAAATCCCGCTTGAGAGTTCCACTATGATTTTGAAAACTATTACAAAATCAAAAAACAAACCTGACCAATTTACAAGACCATGCAAATTGCACACAATCTTTTCACCAAGAGTTCACAACTCTCACATCCGAGAGAACTTTTTTTGAATCAACAACACAATTCCTATAAGCCTTGATTGTGTAGTGATGTGTAGCAGTGGCTTTAGGAACTTTTTAATCTCTGAAAAATTCCTTAATACTTTGTACATGGGATGAAGATCAAAGGCTATTTCAGATTTCAGTTTTCTCAACTCTTAGGCAAAAATCTGAATTTTAGAACTCTTGAGAATGCACAAAGATTAAAGCTTATGGATAGGAATGAATGGTGCAAATTTCTGAACTTCTAACCTCTTTATAGCCATTGAAAAGACAAGTTTTTAAAGCTAATTAACGGATCAAAAACGGTTATAAACAATCACAAATTTAAACTTGAAATGTCAGAAAAACTATCTTTATAGTCGACTATACTGAGTTCAAACAGACTTTGTGAAGTCAGGATTTTTCTTAGTAGTCGACTACACTGGTCAGTGGACTATACTGTAAAGACTGAAAGTCTGGAATTCAGATTCAAACCTTATTAGTCGACTATACTGTCTAGTAGTCGACTACATTGTAATTTGACAGAATCTTGAAAATTGAATTTAACTTTAGTAGTCAACTACATATAGTCACTAGTCGACTACACTGTATTTTTACAGAAACTTAAAAATCTAAGTCTTAAGTAGTCGACTATACTGTAGATTAGTCGACTTCACTGTTATGTGACAGAAACTTGAAATTAAGTCTAAGGCATGAGTAGTCGACTACTATTGTCATTAGTCGACTACACTGTCAAATGACAGAAACTTAATATATTGATCAGTGTACATGTAGTCGACTACAATTCTTATTGGTCGACTACTAAAGGGTAAAAATGATATGAATGAAGTATTTTGAGACTCATTTTTTTAACTATAAACTCTTATGGTTAACATAGGGGATTTCTATTGTTAACCAACACACTAAGCATGTGTTAGTTGTTCTAAACACTATGTGTGTGTATGTGTTGTGAGTGATCAAGGCTTGTACAATAATTCTAAGTAAAGAAAATGTAAAATTTACATTCTATATGTTTAAGCACTTCATCTTCTTTACTTCATATGCCTTGAGCTCATCTTGCACTTTTGTTCACATATCTTGAGCTTATTTGAAGTTGATATCTGTATTGATATGTTAGTGCACAATAATACACATAGTGAATAAATTGTTATCATCAAAACTATATCATGGGACATGATATCCAACATTTTTCTTCCTACCATTTCACAAGATTAATAGTAGATTTTTCAATTGAAGAAAAAGCTCTGGGGGTCTGAATGCAATGGGGCTGAATATGCTGGATGCTTTGTCAGACTACATTTTTTCAAGTCCAAGTAATGGAACTTCACAAAGTTCCGAGAGTAGAAGCACTGAAGGTTTATTCACTGATCTCTAGTACTAATTGTTCTATTTGTTACTCTACTCTTTATTACAGTGTGTCATCTAATTTTTGTGCATAATTTGTGTCTCAGATGAAAATTTAAGTAAAGAGCTCCATGAAAGTTTAGTTCCCTCCGCACTTCGAGTACCATGGGCAGATTCTGAATTTCCAATACATCTACATTTCTATTATATAAGAGTTGTTCCTGTCCCAGCTGACAGAAAATACAGGATGTTTGGTCTTTTTCTCAAAAACCGTCTTCCAAGAGAAGCTGAAACATTGGAAATAGATCTCCATCTTCATCATAGTAGAATTGTTAAAACAGCACTGGTACCTTCTGGAGTGATAAAATTTGACAAAGATCAGGTGAACTAATTAATATTGTTTATCAGTATATACACATAGTCATGTTACCCATCTAAAGAACATTAGTATATGTTTCAGAATTTGATTCTAGGGTTAGTTGCGGATAGGCCCCCTGTACTATCACCACTTTTTGGATAGACCACCTTCCGTTTTATTATTGTGGATAGACCCCCCTAGTGACATGTTTTGACTCTTTTACCCTCAGAAGGTGAATCAGTACTCCAAAATTAATTTTTGGAGTACTGGAGTCGGTCATATGAGAAAATTCTTTTCTGACAAAGAACACCTCCTAAGGGTATAAGAGTCAAAAAAGTTCACCTCAAGTGTCTATCCACACTTGGGCGATAGTACAGAGGGTTCTTATGTAACAATAGAATTACAGGGGGCCTATCTGCAATTGGGCAATAGTAGATGGGTCCTATCTGCAATTAACTATTAATCTAACCTGACATTACAACGGTTCATTCTTTTTCAGATTATGCTTGCAGAGAAATTTCAGGAGATTGCTCTGAAGATCATTCTCGAAAGATCATTATTCTTTTCTGACATTGTCCTTCTTGGGGATATAAATGAACCTCATACTACTTCATCAACATTTTACCTTTTGCTTCCAGTTAAGATGCAAGACTACAGTGATGACAAGCTTGTTGACTGGGAAACTGTGGGACGATGTATAAATTCACCGGCTTTTGGATATTCAATAGATTCTCTTGATTGTCTTGATCCAGTTAATGATACTTTAGAACTTCATAATGGCACCTTCAAGAAAAGTGACATCATGAACAGCTTAGTTTTCACTCCTCATAACAAGAAGTTTTTCTTTATTGATGACATCAATCAAGAAAAAAAATGTGAACAGCCATAAGAATGACAAGTATGCAACTTACGAAGCTTACTACAAAGAAAGGTAAATGATTAAGATGCAATTTTCATTTACAACGTTCACATATTTAATTTGCGCTTTATCTTTCTTTGTGCCTTTGAAGAAAATGTAATTAGAAATATTTTCACCAATACATTCTTGACTAGTAATTATAAATATCTATCTCCAATATATTTCTTATTGCATCATAACATGTCACTTGTTTGTGCACCAAACTACAGTGCAGGCATGCTATATCAGGATAACTGGGAGTTGCTGTGTTATCTTGTATTTTTCTATTATACATTTCAGAACTATGTTTTCACCCCTTGCACTAATTATCAATTCACTAAACAAGTGTATAGCCTACATCAATTGATGAACCAACTAACAGTTTTATCAGTCGACTTTCAGTGTGGCATGCCTAAATATCTACTCTTCATGAAAGAAATTGATCATTATTTTATTTCCAGTTGGTATTCATTATGACTTCTTGTATTCTTGCATCTCAGTTATATCCAGTAGGACCAGTACTATTTTCGTTACAATTGTCTCCTCGAGGTTGTCTTGATAGTTAAGATTAGGGTGCATTCGGTCCGGATACAGCTCAGATATGATGCTTACCATATCCATATCCGCTTACTCATTTGGGATACAGATACGGATATGGATATACATCGGTAAGAAAAATTCATATCTATATCAGCTAAAATCGGATACAGATACAGATATACATGTGGATATATAAGCGGATATGCATGTTGATATAAAACGGATAAGTGAAAACTAGATACTGTTGAAAAAAATATAGTTCATGCGATACAAAAGAGTTCATTAATATGTTCAGTATATCTAAAAAGCTAAGATTAGATATCTTGATCCTCAAAATTAACCTCATATTCATAATCTAAAAACTAAAAAACCATTGTAACAATATGACTAATATGTATTCAGATATTTCGAATACGATTCTGGATATTTCACTACAAAATCATATTTGTAACCATATCCTATCGGTTATAGATTTGAGTAAATATATATGTATCCTAACATATATGGTTATAGATATTTCCTAGGATACGGATACGGTTTAGCACCCCTAATTAAGATCTGAAATCTTTTGGCATCTGAATGGATACTCATATCATGGTTTGACAAAGAAAAACGTCTCTATCTAAGCAGATATGCTATTTTGACAGATCATTAAAAATCTTAAGTGAATTGATAATTTTTTATTTTTCTAGGTAAATCTACTTGACTTCTTTTGTAATTGGCTTCCTTCATGTCATTGAAGCATATTCCCTGCTTTACCTACAGACAGTGTTCTGCAACAATTGAAAATTATGGTTTTGTTTAAGAAGGATCAATATGCTTCAAAATGTTGTACTTTAGATTTATACCTTTTATCATTGTTCAAATCAGGGGTGTTGAACTTTTATATCCGGAACAACCATTTTTGGTTGCTAAACGACTTGCTAACATGCACAACTTGCTATGTGGTCGGGTGCAGACAAACAAAGGTGAGTATTTGCATAATGAGTATACTGTATCTTATGGTGTTAAAATTTTGTTCGTGACTTACATTTTCATTAAATGATACTTGGATTATTCCTTGTTGATGCCTCTGGTACTGGTTTGGATCCTAAATTATTTTGGAAGAATATCTACAGCATTGTATATCTATGTGATGGTTTCTTGTTTAATGTCAAGGTGATGGGACTTCTCTCTCTGCTAGGCATTAGGAAAGAAATATATACTTATTGAGATAGATGCTAAATAAGTTAATGGACATAAGTGCGAGTAACATTAAAATCATGTAGGAAAAATAACAATGTTATACTGTTCAATTACATAGAGATAATGGGTGGGCTCCATAAGATACACATACAGGTCCTTTATTCTTTGATATAAATGCTGACTTAAAACAAAAGGATAAAATGATGACTTGGAAGAAAATTTTGACTACCTTAAGAGTGTGAATTTCTGGTTGTGACACATCTACTTATTCTTAGAAAGACAAAGTCGAAGAAGTCTTCCTTGCAAAAGGATGGAAAATATGTACATATACAAGTACTTGTATCCCAAAGGACCTTAGGAATTCCATCAACTCAATAAGTTGACCTTCGTTGAGTTGGAGGAACAACTGTTTTCTATGGTAGAAAAAATATAAGGAGATCAACAAATGCCTGAGACTAATTCTGCACAAGTATGGCCTGAGAAAATCATAAACCTGCAAATATTAATATGAGATGTCATATATCACAGGTAACTGGTGACAAGTGATATGGAATACTATAGCATCAATGGTTGATCAATTAAATGACAGTCTGGCAGATGAAAATAGTTTAGTATATCACTAGATGAAGGACCTATTCTTTTTATAAAATAAAAAAAGAACAGTAAGATGAAGCTAAAATGTTGGGAGAAATGTCCTTGAATCAAAAGTTGTATGGTCAGCTAATGTTTGTTCACTTTGTTGGCATGGGGAACAGCTAGAATTTAAAATTTGTGATGATTATTAAGCTTGTTGAGTGAGACTGCAGTGGACTTATTTCCTATGGTGCATTTGAATCTCTTATGGTTGTATATGAAGAATCTAACACCTTCGCTGACCTGACTAGACTTAATATATCGTAATCATTTATCTGTTTCAACTTAGATTCCCCAGTTAATAAGTAGTAATTCGTCGCAATGATCTTGACTATATAATTCATATGATCTCAAGGATAATGGATGGTGATGTATTTAATGCTTGGAAATTGGTCATCTTTACTGCATTTTTGATCTCATGACTGTACTCGTCAATCACTAGAGGAGTATGATTCATGGATACAAGTAAAGCAATATTCTAATATATGATCATGGAATTACAGAAATTCTTGAAATTAGGATACTATTGGCAGACATTCGTCAAAATACCTGTACTCTTTGATTAATGATTACTTTATTGACAACATTGACATTTTTTTGTCTGCAATCCTTGTTTCCATGAATGATGCTTTGCTGACTCTAGCAATAAAAGTGGCATACTTCTCAACTATTTTGGATCAAATGTAGTTAATTCTCTATGGTTCCAGTGGTCCAGTTTAGTTGGACGAAGCTGGGTAGTTCTTATTTGAGTTTTTTGGTAATATGTTATATTCTATTTTCATTAGTGAAGAACTCATCAGAATCCTGTAAACTCTGTCAGCCATAAATGCATGTAATGTATTAGTGTAATATTTCTGCACTAATTTATTTTTCGCTCTTGAAAAGCAGAGGTCCAAGATTTTAAGGAGTACTTTGAAGAGTTTCCTCCTGAAATTTGTGTTTTAAAAGTAATGGGGTTCTCCAAAGATATTGGAAGTTCCTTGGTTTTATTGCCTTCTCTAATTCATCATGTGGAAAATCTTCTCGTCGCTATTGAGCTAAAGGATATGTTGTCAACAAGCATCCCAGAGATTTCAGAAATAAGGGCTGATACAGTACGATCCATCTACTATTTGCTACTATAATTATTTGTATTATCTATTACATATTAAACAAAGCATATTAAAAATCTAATTAGTTAACTGAAGGCACCAGCCTTTCAAGTTAATTAATATGCTTCTCCATAGTGCTAAGTGTTGAATTTGCTTGATGCAGATGGTTAGCCTACATGATAATCGTACACTAGTTTTCAAGAGGTTTTGAGATCAATTTAAAATATGTTTTGTTTATTGCTATTGAATCTCTCTTTTCAAGTAAGTCATGTTTATGCTAGAAACCTTTCACATGGCTCGACTGTCCATACGTGAGAATTTTTAATTATTTTTTGTTGATATTTCACGTTAAAACTTTGCATAAAGTGGTTACCTAACAAAGAGAATTTGTTTATTTCAGGTCCTACAAGCACTCACTACACAGAAATGTTCTGCCCGTCATTCTCTTGAGAGATTTGAAGTGCTTGGTGATGCTTTTTTGAAATACATAGTTGGGCGCCATAGTTTCCTTTCATATCCATCCCTAGATGAAGGGCAGTTAACCATAAGGCGTGCTGGCATTGTAAACAATTCAAATCTATATGAGCTAGCAATTAAGAATAATTTACAGGTGAAAATCCTTCTCTTGAACTTTAGTTTGCATATCCTTTTCCCTTTTTATGGTGAGATACATGTGGTAATTGATTTCATAGCTATTCTCACAAGCTGATTCTAGTCGAATTAAAATTTTCTATTGGAACAGATGGGTTAAGATTTTTTTTTTCGAATTATATAAAGCTATATTATCAGGAGTGTGATCGTGGGGGGCTCACCCACGTGCGCGGGAATTTTTCCCGCTGCAGCTCTCGAGCGCGGGAGTTTTCCCGCTACAGCTCCCGAGCGCGGGAGCTTTTCCCGCTGCCAGCTCCCGAGCGCGGAAAAATTCCGCGCGATTATTTCTTCTCCCGCCCTATTCAGCCCCCCAAATTTTCAGTCC
>BQKN01000914.1:221146-244405 GCA_022839385.1 Asparagus kiusianus | reverse complement strand
AATAGGAGAGGTGGTGGAGGTGTTTTTGTGTGGGGAAAAAATTGTGGTAAAACAATTTGCTTGTGTGAGTTTTCTTTGAGAGAAAAGAAAGAGTAACAAGAGAGAGAACTTGTAAAGTTTGGTATTCTCCTCATAGTGAAACCCCCTCCCGTGGACGTAGGCTAGTTTGCCGAACCACGTAAAAATCCCGTGTTTGTATTTGTCTTATTTGTGAGTTGTCATAGCTTGTAGGTTCCCTCAATATTCGGTCTTAGAGCTGATGAGAGGAAGAGTGTATATTTCACTTTGATGAAATATATCATTTTCAATTCTTGTTTCCTTTGAGAAATAAGAATTTCATTAGCTATTCTCGTTTCCTTTGAGAAACAAGAATATAGAGGTTGACTTGTGCTTTTGTGACAACAAGAGCCAGGGCTATCTCTCAGGACATATCGCTTCCGCGGCGGTGGGCGTGACTCTCCGCCCCAACAAGGAGAATCATGTAAAGGTTCACCAAGTTTTGTTCATTAATAAAAAACAGTTTTCATGTTGATTTCCAATCTGAAGAAATTATCCTAGAAGGGTACTGACGGGAGAAACATCTAACTTATACTAGTAAACATTTTACATGGATAAAAAGCCCTCGACTTAGTTGCTGATTTTTGGTGTTGGGACAAGCTAGCCATTTAACCTGGGAAGTTATTTATCATACACTTATAATTCATACAGAAGCTGATGATAATTTGTATTTATAAGCATCAACCTGTTTCTTCCCCATTTTCAGGTGTACATACGTGATGAATTGTTCCACCCATCCCAATTCTATGCCTTTGGTCGACCCTGTAAGGTTATTTGTAATGTGGATACAGAAACAACTGTTCACCATTACAATAAAAAACAAACTGTGGTAAATGGCGTAGAAGTTAATGACGTAAAATGCACAAAATCCCATCGGTGGCTGAGTAGGAAGACTATTGCAGATGTTGTGGAGTCGCTTGCTGGAGCGTTTCTAGTTGAGATTGGATTCACAGCTGCGATTTCATTTCTCAGATGGATCGGCATCCAAGTAGATTTTGACACTTCAGATGTCAGGAGATTTTGTGAAGAAACCAAGAACAACATGTCTCTGGCTGACAATATAGATCTCGATGCACTTGAAACATTGATAGGATATAAATTTCAATACCGAGGCCTTCTTCTGCAGGCATTTGTGCATCCATCTTGTCACAATCACTCCGGAGGATGCTACCAGGTTAAGACTTGTGTTTAGAAAATTATATTATTAGAATATAATTTTTTTATTAGTGTTTCATTTCTGACATTTATATTATAAACAGAGGTTGGAGTTTCTTGGAGATGCTGCATTAGAATACTTGATAACATCATACCTCTACTCAGTTTATCCAGAACTTAATCCGGGTCAAATAACAGACCTGAGATCAGCTGTTGTCAATAATAAATCTTTTGCATACATAGCAGTTGGCAGATCCTTCTATTTGTACCTTAAACATAATTCTTGTGGTCTTGCTGAAACAATCAACAAGTTTTCAAGATATGTGCAGTTACCCGACTTGGAAAGGGATTTTCTTGAGGAGCCAGCATGTCCAAAGGTACTTCAGATATATGTTTTTCTGTGTTTTTGTTATATTAGACCCTGAAATCTTAGTTAATTCTATAAGGACTTACAAATCTTCATGCTTCTAAAATTGACCTCCAAACCCATTAAGTTGTTTTAATTGAGATCCCAAATTTATTAAGTACTTTGTAATAAGATCCCCAAATCTATTAATTAGTTTTAAATAAGACCCCAAAATCTAGTAAGCTGCTTTAACTAAGACACCTATTTTGAAAAAGTATGATGACTTGGGGGTCAAATTTAGAAATATGATCATTTTGAGTGTGTAATATGATGTTTGGGTCTATTATGAACAAACCCCTTTTTTCTATTAATATATTTGGTCATCCTTCTCCTGGATCTATTGTTATTTGGGCTACAAAAAGAATGTCATAGCGGGCTGATTTGCAACATATGTCGCATAGACACGGATACTGGTACGGGCATGGGCGCGGGTGCGGGTGGGAGTTCAAGTACGGGACATAACAATGTTTTGTAAAATAGGGTATGATGACACGGCTATATATTAAAATTAATAATTTACGTAAGATCACTATATTTTTCTGTCACAAGTTATGAGACAGGGATGAACCCAACCAAATGTCCAAGTAGTATTAGAAAGGGAATGTGAAGTATAGGTTAGACTTTCACTAAGTGGATGATGAGCATTATAAATTAGAAATTTAGAGCATCTATTAAATAACTGAGTATATGTATGAATAAACCTATGCGTATATTCAAGGAGTCTATGTGTATATTCAAGGAGTGTTGGTGTTCAGTGCATATACAGTACATGATAGATGTGTCTGAGAAGTGTTGGTGTGAGTCAGTCACGTGCCAGATATGGGTACAGCTTCACGATAGAAGTACTCAAGTAACATAGCCTCCGACTTATGGATGTTTTATTCTTATTTATTCTATATAATTCTTTGTATATTTATTTCTGTTTTCACAGTAGCTCATAAATTTTGGAAACTAGTTCTTTTCACATATCTTTTGTAGTTATGAGCAATACTTTGTTTACCACCAGATACTCGGTGACGTAGTCGAATCTTGCGTTGGTGCTATACTTGTAGACACAGGATTCAACCTGAAAGTTGTCTGGAAACTCATTCTTGGACTTTTGAAGCCAACCTTGGAGTTTTCTAGCTTGCAGTTGAACCATGTTCGTGAACTTAGAGAGCTTTGTCAATCTGTCGATCTTACATTCGAACTTCCTAAACCATTGAAAAGAAAGGAAGGCTACCTTGTGAGTGTGGAAATTGATGTGAAAGGTAACAAATTAACTTTCAGTGCAGTGAATCACAATTCAAAAACTGCTCAAAAAATGGCCGCACAAGAAGCTCTTTTGAAGCTGAAGGTATAACTAAGCTATTGGTGTTAAATTTTTTTCCCCATTAATATTATGGAACTTCTATTTCATTATATTTTCATCCATGCGAGTTATATGACTGATATCTGTTGTTAAAGTTATGTGAGATTTGTTATATACTCCTTGATGTCTACTCGTCTCTCAACATTTACACACAAAAATTGACAGTATATGTTATCACCTCACACTGTGAGTGATACCCATAATTTCCTGAATCTTATAGGTTCAGAACTGGATCGATAACCATAAGTTCCTAATTAAGTTCTTAATGAGAATGATAACCGTGAGTTCCTTCAGAAAAGGAAAACACCTAATAATGTCCCAGAAGTCCATTGTCTGTTCTTGGAGAAATAGAGAGTGTGATGCAGGTGAAGGTAAGTATGGATATCCAATTACCCTCATTATGTATGGATATCCAGGCTGCGTGTGCTCACGCGCATGTTATTTGCAGGCATCAGCATGCTCATGAATTATTGTGTTAAGTCTTTATTTATGTTCACGGTCTATTGGGGTCCACATGTGTAGCATATCAACATACCTCTTCATCTGCGCTCCTGTGAGATCACAGTGGAATTTATCTAGCAGAAGTGGGAGGTCTTCTCTTTTTAGTTGTATGAGCTTTAATTCCATAAAGAAAAGATAGGTCCACCCTTTGCGTGTGCCAACCGCTATGAACGCGTGCTTGGTGGGATGTGAACCTGGATTGCATTCTTACCATCTGAAACACCATTAGATTAAACTTCTATAATGAGGGCGAAGAGTTATAATTTTATTTGCTGGGTCGATACCCGAACACAATATGTATCCTCGTTCATTTTTAGCAACTATAAACACTATTTTTATTTTTGAAAGAATATTAGTATCCAAATTGGTTTCGATAAACGCTTTTCAATGTGGATATGTTAAACCTATATTTGACCCATATTTGTAATAGCTGTCGACAGCAAAAATTTGAGGGGAACCTAAATAATAATTCTTGTTTCACCAAGGAAACAAGAACCAAAAGCAAGATATCTCAACAAAGTGAGATATCAGCTCTTCTCTCATCAGTTCTAGGACTGACTTGTCGAGGGAACCTAAATAAGCTATTACAAATGTTGAGGGGAGCTGAGAGTATACACGAGGAGACAGAAACAGCAGCATGAGCCGCCTCCCGTGCCTGTGTCAGTACCCACAAATGTTGATGACCCAAGTCCCTCCTCTCCAGTGCCTTGCTCTTCTCCTCCACCTGAGTCGATAGGTAACGATTCCTTCCCTGATACCTCTGATACTCCTGTCTTGCCCCGCAGAACCTCTAGAGTCAATGCGGGAAAGCCTCCAGCTAAGTTTGGTAATTGGGATACTGATATTGCGAATTACATTTCGTATGCATCCATTTCACCTGCATATAAGTCATTCATTGCATCGTTGCATTCAGTGCTTGTACCTAACAACTGGCAGGTAGCTAAGCAAGATCCTAGGTGGTTGAATGCCATGCACGAGGAACTCCAGGCCTTGAAGAAGAATGACACATGGGAGTTTGTACCTTTGCCAGCTGGGAAGCGTGCTGTTGGATGTAAGTGGGTGTATACGGTTAAGCAACTTCAGAGGGCAAGATCGACAGATACAAGGCCAGATTGGTTGCTAAAGGCTACAGCCAAACATACGGCATTGACTATGACGAGACATTTGCTCCAGTAGCAAAGATGAGTACTGTTAGATTGTTGGTGTCATGTGCTACCAACTTTAATTAGCCACTACATCAGCTAGATGTCAAGAATGCCTTTTTGCATGGAGATCTTCAAGAGGAGGTATATATGGAGATTCCACCAGGCTTCACTACTTCTCAAGTAGCTGGGAAGGTGTGCAAGTTGAAGAAGTCTTTGTATGGGTTAAAACAGTCTCCGAGAGCATGGTTTGATAGATTCAGGTTGGCAGTTTGTGGTATGGGGTACAAACAGTGCAATGGTGATCATACTATGTTTTACAGGCACTCCAAAACTCGTATCACTATCCTGGCGGTCTATGTTGATGATATTGTAATCACTGGAGATGACGCTGAGGAAATCCTACTGTTAAAGAAGAAATTGGGAGAGGAATTTGAAGTTAAAGATCTGGAGCAGTTGAAGTACTTTCTCGGAATTGAAATTGCAAGGTCGCGAAAGGGTATAGTGCTTTCTCAGCGGAAGTATGCTCTGGATCTTCTCTCAGAGACAGGGATATTGGGGTGCAGAGTTGTATCTACTCCTATTGAGCAGAATCATAAGATGAGTGCCGAGGGTGGGGACCCTGTGAGTAAAGAGCAATATCAAAGATTGGTTGGACGACTTATATATCTATGTCATACGAGACCTGATATTACTCATGCAGTGAGTGTGGTGAGTAGATATATGCATGATCCCAGAGAGCAGCATATGGAGGCAGTTCGTAGAATTCTTAGATATATTAAAGGAAGCCTAGAAAAGGGTTATGGTTCAGGAGTTTTGGACATCTGAGAATTGAAGGCTATTGTGATGCTGATTGGGCGGGTTGTATGGATGATCGTAGATCCACTACTAGATCCACTACAGGCTATTGTGTATTTGTTGGAGGCAATCTCGTATTTTGGCGTAGCAAGAAGCAAGATGTGGTGGCTAGGTCTACAGCTGAGGCCGAGTACAGAGCTATGGCAGTTAGTCTGTGCGAGTTGATGTGGGTAAAAAACATATTATCTGAGCTGCGCTTGTTTAGAAGAGACTCCTTACAACTTTGGTGTGACAACAAATCGGTGATTAATATTGCAAACAATCCAATTCAGCATGATCGCACCAAACATGTGGAGATTGATCGGTTCTTTATCAAGGAGCAACTGAATAGAGGAGTTCTGACTTTGAGCTATGTGAAATCAGAAGAGCAGTTAGCTGATTGTTTAACAAAAGGATTAGGTTCTAGAGAGTATGATATCTTTCGTAACAAGATGGGGATGATTGATATCTATCGCCCATCTTGAGGGGGAGTGTTGAGTTATTTAGATACTAAGTGAATTAGTCAATGTTGTAAGGACCTAGTTGTAAGAATGCATTAATATAAAAGAGGGGTCTCTCAATGAGAGAAATTAACCCTAACTTTCATCCAAATGTCTACAATGAAGAAGAAGAACAAATAGACTCCTCATCTGCCACCCAATGAGCTGCCACGTAGGCCAAGTTAGTGATCACAGGAAGCAAAGATTCTGGGATGACCAAAATAATGAAATGAAATAGTTATATTTTAAGCTAAAATACTCAAAGGCCAAAATCGGTGGAAGAAGAAAATAGCGCTCTTGAATATTTCTCTTTATTTTATCCTTTACTAAATTTCTTAATCTATTTTTATTGCTCATTTCGTTATAAGTAAAATTTTGTGCAAATGAAGCATTAGTTTTGTATTGTCTTCATTCTCTTTTAGATTCAACCGTTATGTTTTTAACTAATGAAAAATATGATTTTATGTCTAACACTCCATTCTCCCAATTTTGTATCAGTCTAGCTGATTTAATCTTCATTTTTTTCTAGTTTGATAAGATTTTTGAATATGTTGAAATGTTTGAACTGCTTAAGTCATGGTAGTATTAAGAAGGAATATATTGTTCTTGCATAACTAGACTTAATTTGACTTGAAAGTTAGACATTTATGATCAGGATAAATACTGGGATTGATTCCTCAACTTTGAAAAGAGCTAAAAGTTTAGTAGGTGTTTTTATTTTATTTCTATTTTTATTTTTATTTTATTTTTTGTGCACAACTCAACTCAGTTTGCTTGTGACCGGACTTTTGTTCTTAAGATTGCATAGTTGATACTACCTTTTATTTTAATGCGACATCAGTTATAAACTTATAAAGCTTCTTTTTCACTCAGGCTCTTGGTTTCAAGCATAAAAGGAGGTCACTGCAGCAAATTGTGCAGTCAACTAGGAAGGAGGCAGCAGAACTTATAGGTTTCAATGAAGAGCCAATTCCAATATCCAATGGTGATTCGTCGTCAAGGGAATCGTTTCAAGAACCAGAAAGGATTTCTTCCAAGTTATCACAAGAACCAGAGGTGACCCCTTCCAAGTTGCCACAAGAACTAGAAAAGACTTCTTCCGAGCTGCCACAAGACCAAGAAAAGTCTACTTCAGTGTTGAGTATCAATACAAAGGTCGAGGGGTCACCTACAGCAAGGATGCAGCTTTATGAATTATGTGCTGCCAAACATTGGGAGCGTCCTTCATTTGTCTTGTGCAACGAGGAAGGGCCTAGCCATAAAAGGATGTAAGCTACCTGTTGATTAATACTTGCAATATTTATCTGCCTTACTGTGCATAATATAGCTGTAATTGCTTTTGATTTTTCTGGGTTTGCTCAACAATAACTTCATTGAGTTTGGCAACAGATATCATGACTGGTTTGACATTCTTGCATGCTATCAAGAATACCTAATCATCTATTTTACAGTTCCCTAAGTTTCAGTTGTGATAAACTTGGGTAAATTTCACAAAGCCCTTGAACTTTGGGGGTTTCTGATGAAACCCCCCTAAAATTTAAAGTTTACCTGATGGGACCACGCTACCTGTAAATAGAAAATAACTAAAATGCTTTCAGGAGAAAAAAAGCACAAATTTGTCATTTGCAACCCCCTTGCCCCCCCCCCCCCCCCAAGTTAGGGGGTCTGGTTGGAAGTTTTGAAAGCTTAGGGGGTTAATATGAGACTCCCAAAGTTTAGGGGAATCTGTGAAATTTACCCCCCTTCTCAAGAATAAGATGAATACCTCAACTCTTTCCTTGAAGGGAGACAATTCCTCTACATTTGTGGGAAGCTACGCTTAATTAAGCCATTGAATTCTAGCATTGCTTCCAAGCAAGTGTTCATTATTAATTTACTTGGTTTAGTTGAATGAAGGTCTCAGCAATCTTGTGGCACCTAAAGTGAGTGCTGGTTATAGCTTTTACCTTCCTTTGATTCGCTTATTTAAGTCTAATATTAGCCTTGAATATCCATGCTTTTTTGTTGCAGTTTATCTTATTAAGCATCGCTATCGAAACTTTTGCAGGTTCACCTTCAAGGTTATTGTTCAGATGGAAGGGATCAGCTCTACGCATCTGGAGTGTTACAGTGAGCCTAAACAACAGAAGAAAGCTGCACAAGAGCATGCAGCAGAAGGGGCCATATGGTACCTTAAGCATCTTGGTTACTCGTCCAAAACATAAAAAGCCTTCTGCAATCTATTTGTTGGGTTTTTAAAAGTTACTCTATGGGATATTGTTTTTTCATATGGTAATTTCCATATGGTATAAGTTGGATCAAAAAGTTGAAGGTGGGAACTGAAATCGAAGGCGATATCATGTGCAATACTCAGGATTGGATTAAGTGTTCCTACTTATTCCGGTCGTACTTTCTTGCGTTATTATGCATTTTGTGCTCACGGGGCAATGTTTGACATGGAAATGCTGCATAATATATACTCTGTGCTTTATGTGATATCGTTTGTGCAACTTTTGATGCCAATATCATCATGCAGCTTAGAAATATCATCAAGGTATGTTTGGTACTTTGGTTACAGGCAAAAATGCACACAAACTTGAGTATCCTTTTGAGCGGCTGCTGGGATGCATCTCCGGTTATAATCCTGTCTTAATTCAATGAAGGGACTAAAGTTATAAATGAAATATTAACGGCTATTATATATCTTCCTTTTATGCTTAGGGACTTGTAATTGAGAAAGGAATAGAATCTGATGCTGCTGAATATATTCGACCAGGACTCGGGAAATTTCAATCTCAGCAACTAGGGGTGGAAATGAACCAAATAATTAACAAATAGTTCGATAATTGTTCGAATAACTATTCGGTCATATTCGATTCGGTAGTTCATTTCCCGCTAAACAAATATTTTTTAGTATTCGAGTTTACTAACGAATAGAATTTAACCAGATGCATATTCGATTCGTTTGTTTATTAAATATTCGTTTAAAATTTGATCGCAACTAATTATTTGTATTATTGCACATATGATGTTATATTTTTAACCCATTTACCATTTCTACTTAAGTTTTATACATTGATTTTAAGATTCAAATAATCTTAAATCTATTTTCTAATTAAAATCTTGATTTAAATATATATACATCATATATTATAAAGGAATAATTTTTATTTATGAATTTTAATACTATTTGAAAATCAAATTCTTTAGTAGAATAAATATACTTTGATATTCGATAAGTATTCGTGAATATTCATGAATATTTATCAAATACCAAGTATTCGAGTTCGAATTCGAAAAACTAGATATATGAATATTAGAGTATGCATTCGAATTCGATAATTTTAAACAAATACAAATACGAACACTTTAGTATTCGATTCGATTCGATCATTTACCACCCCTATCAGCAACGCGGCAAAAAACATGTGGACAATATATGCATATGCTTTTGCTATCGCATTTCTTATCTTAAATTGGAACGATAATTATCAGCACGCTCAACTAAACCTGATAGTAGATAGTTTATGATTCGTATGTTCATCGTGTGTATATAGTGCGTAATATGCTCACGATGGATAGCGAGTATATACACACGAATCGTAGGATATCATCCCAAAAATTTGCGAAGACGGGGTTTGGATTCTATCTAGTTAGGTGGTAATTGGAGAAGGTGGGTCCAGTCACCCCAGTCTTCACTTTCCGTCGCGATCTTGAGGGATGAGATTAACCACCATTATGAAAATGTTAATGCGAAAATGAAAATCTTGCATGCCTTCATCTTATTCCTCGAGGGTTCGTAGTTAATACGGCAGACGTGATTCCATCCTCTTGATATGATTTTTAGGTAGATATGCTCAACCAACATCTGATATGATTCTGAAATGGTTGATCTGCTTGACTTTTGATATGATTCCGGCTGTGTTTGAGCCGTACGATAAAAAAAAAGTTCTTGTTAGGGGCTGTTTGGTTGGCTGAGAAACTAAGAAAAAGAAATCAAAACAATCAACACACCCATGTGAAGGTATTTGATTAAAGAAATGATTTACATGTATGACCTATTCACTAGTAAGATAATAGTGTTATAGGTCCTAAATCTAAGGAAACTCATTTCTTCCCAAAAAGTCATGAAATACGTTTGAAAATATGGAAATGTGTCACACAACCTATTTTCCATGAGTAATCTCTCAAACTTGGGTTTCTAGGAAATGAACCAAACAGCCCATTGCCATCAAAGTCTCGGGTTATTTACAACTCCGACCAATTATTATTTGCCACCTGTCCAACTAACTACAGGTCATCCCGTGCTTCTTTCCTCTCTTTCGTCTACTGTATTATGGAACAGAATATTCTCATTCACAAATCGCAATACTTATATGTTTGCTATGAAAGTATTTTTTTCTGAATTTGTTTTCTTTTTATTTTCTGCTATTCCAAAAGGGATAATAAAAGCGAGAGATGCGGAGCTGATGCTCGTGGGCCTAACGTAACTTCCGGCATTGGGCCTGCTCACATCGGACGTAACCTCTGGCATTGGGCCTGCTCACAACGGCGGACCCTCTCACAGTTTCCCGCTAAAACTACCTTATTTCCCGCCAAAACGCGCCATAAGGAGGCAAAAACAAAAAGTCCCATCTTTCTTCATCATCGATCGATCGTCATCAGAGATCCACGGAGACGAAGCTAGAGAGAAAGAGAGAGAGAGAGAGAGAGAGAGAGAGAGAGAAGCTCAGAATGTCAGGATGGGACGAGGGAGCGGTGTTCTACAGCGATCAGGCCCAGTTCCCCCGCGGCGGCGGAGATCCCGACACCGGTAGCCTCACCCGCCACTCCGCCCTCCGCAAGTTCAAGGAGTTCATCCGAAGCTTCTCCGGCCGCAAGGGAGATTTCCCTTACCGGTCGGTAACCTTACCCTCCGTCCTCCTTCCCCCTCCTCTTTTTTCTCTGCCCTAATTCCTATGGCTTCGATTTCTTCTTTTTATTTTTTGTAGCGAGAGTCTCGTTCACAATCCTGAGCATCTCACTGTAGCCATGGAAGATCTCGATGCCTTTGATGCCGATCTCTCTGATAAGCTCCGAAAGCTCCCTGCTGATTACTTGCCCATGGTAAGGATCTAGGGTTTTTGTATCTTAGGGTTTCAAAAAGGCGACTCCTTTTTCCGATATGGACGTTTCGTTACCTCAGTTCCTGGTTGTTTGATACCTATTGTTTGATCAGGCACCATTTCCGCCAAAATTTCACAACTTTAGGGTTTTTAGAGCCTGTGTCTCATTTTTTGCATTTATAGTTTGAAACTGCAGCAGCCGAGGTTCTTGCAAGTCTCAGATCGAAGGTGGCCAACGAGACGGGTGAAATGGAGGAACCCGACACGGGAGATGTGCAAATTTTTTTATCCTCTAAAGAGAATTCAGTTTCTATGCGATCTATTGGGGTTGGTGCACTAAATCTCTGTAATTCTCAATTCGTTGTCTTTTTTTTTTGCATTACTTGATGGAGATTAGAAATTTGAGGTTTTTAGGCAGAGTATATGTCAAAGCTTGTAAAGATTGCTGGGATTACTATTGCTGCTTCTAGAGTCAAGGCAAAGGCAACTTATGTGACTTTGATGTGCAAGAATTGTAAGAGCATCAAGACGGTAGCTTGCAGGCCTGGGCTTGGAGGTGCAATTGTTCCGAGATCTTGTGACCATGTTCCTCAGGTTTTATTTGTTGGAATTTCTCTCTCCCAAGTTTTCTTATCCAGTGTTATAGGGTTTCTTAATTTTTCCATGTTGGTTTTGTTTCTATAGGCTGGTGAAGAGTCTTGCCCCTTAGATCCTTGGATTGTGGCTCCTGATAAGAGCAAGTATGTTGATCTCCAGACACTCAAATTGCAGGAAAATCCAGAGGTATTTTTTTAAAATATGCTGAATTTGTTTATTTATTTATTTTGATAAGAGAATTGAGATAGTGTATTTGGTTTACAGGATGTTCCAACTGGGGAGTTGCCTAGGAATATTCTTCTCTCGGTAGATCGACACTTGGTTCAAACTATTGTTCCAGGCACGAGATTGACAGTTATGGGGATTTATAGTGTTTTCCAAGCTTCTGCATCGTAAGAAGATCCTTGTTTATGGATTTCTCTTAAGTCTTAATTGTTCGGTTCTAGTTGAAATGAATTATTTTGTGGTGACAATAAATTACTTTAGCATGAGACTTGTTTCCCACATACCAATCAACACATTCTCTGTTTAAAAGTTAAAGTTCCATTCTATGCACATGGTAAAAATCATGATTCATAAGATCTCTGTTGTTTTTTTCCCAGTAAATACCTTCATTGTGTTGTGATTCTGTTTATCTTGGGAGTTGAGTTTTTATCCGGGTTGTTTGCAGCCAGAAAGGAGCAGTTGGAGTTAAACAACCTTACATTAGAGTTGTAGGGATGGAGCAAGGTCGCGAAACAAACTCCAGTGGACCTTCCACTTTCACACTAGATGAGGTCAGTTCTTGCATTCTGTGGAGAAATTATGCTACGGATAATTTTGTATCATTCTGTTAGATTACTGATCTTTTGTGTCCTATGCAGGAGTTGGAATTTAAAGAATTTGCTCAAAGACCTGATGCTTATGATAAAATATGTTCTATGATGGCACCATCAATATATGGTCACGCTGATGTCAAGAAAGCTTTAGCCTGTCTGTTATTTGGGGGGTCAAAGAAGGTATACATGCAGCTGACTGCTGCAAAATTTCACACTGGAGCCCAAATTAGTGCTCATAATAGTGACTTGTTCCCTTTCACATTTACAGAGGTTACCAGATGGTGTGAGACTGAGAGGGGATATCCATGTCTTGCTGTTGGGTGATCCTTCCACGGCAAAATCACAGGTTGATCAGTAATTTATAATTATTATTGAGTCTTATTTATTGGGAAACTGCTAGCTACATAGATACGCATAGGGAGAAGAGTGATGTATCTTATGGAAAGTCCAAATAGAGGTATGGCAATTGGCATCATGTCGAAATTGTTCTTAATGAGCATGTAGTGAAAATTTTCAACTAGTTTCAGAAATAAGTTTGTGGATTCAGTGAAAATTGATACTGGGCCTAATGCATTTCCATATCAATCAAACAAAAATTAGTCGTTTGTCTTTATAAAAAGGTACAATGTCCATCTAACTCCAATTATCTGCAGTTCTTATCTTATGTTATTACGGCCTGTAGTTCAGTTCTTGACGATAATGCTACTTCTTGTAGTAGATTGACTATCTTAGGTTCTTGTTTATGTAACCCTTTATTCAGACTAGTGATACTTTGAACTTTGTTCAGCAGATGTAGCCAAACCCTTATTTGTAAATGTTAGTTAAGTTATTGTCTGATAAAGTATTTCTTGTTTAATTTTGAAGTTCCTCAAGTTTGTGGAGATGACAGCTCCTATTGCAGTTTATACTTCCGGCAAAGGTTCATCTGCTGCTGGTCTCACTGCTTCTGTGATTCGTGACAACAGTTCAGTGAGTTTCTGGACTTGATTGATCTCATTTAGTGATATTATTTCGTTTTCAGCTTTAAACTATGCCCACAGGTCTATTATTATGGGTCAAATCTGAGACTTTATAAGGGTATATCATGAAATTAATGTCAGATTGGTCACATTTATTTCAGCGTGAATTTTATCTGGAAGGTGGGGCCATGGTTTTGGCTGATGGAGGTGTAGTCTGTATTGATGAATTTGATAAAATGAGACCTGAAGACAGGTAAAGAATAGTAAATTGTTCTGGTTTTCTTGGAACCCTTCTCCATTTGACACATAGTAATCAGCAACTTTTCTGTAGAGTTGCCATCCATGAAGCTATGGAGCAGCAAACTATTTCAATTGCGAAAGCAGGAATAACTACAGTACTCAACTCAAGGACGTCTGTGCTTGCAGCAGCTAATCCTCCATCTGGCCGCTACGATGATCTCAAGGTTTGAGAGCAAAAGTTGTGGCGTGATTTTGTCTGGTCTCATGTTTATCATGAGCATGTTAGTTAAGAATTGCTAAGAAAAACCTTTCCTTTTCCAGACTGCCCAGGATAACATCGATTTGCAAACTACAATTCTTTCTAGATTTGATTTAATCTTCATTGTGAAAGATATGCGATTGTACGATCAGGATAAGGTATAAACCAACCATTTCTTCTGATTTTTTCCTTTGCCGTCACAGAAGATGAACACACTTTTGCATGCAGAGAATTGCTAGCCATATTATAAAAGTCCATGCCAGTGGAGCTGCAGCTTCCAAAAACTCAGATGGTATGGAAAGTGAAAACTGGCTCAAAAGGTAAATGAGAGAGTTCTAGATCTTGAATCACCCTGGCTTGAATTAGTTGGAACATGGATGTAATTCCTAGCTTTTTGTTTTCAGATACATCAAATACTGCCGGGGTAGCTGTCACCCAAGGCTATCTGAAAAGGCTGCTGAAATGCTGCAGAATAAATATGTGGAGATCAGACAGGTGCTTTTAATTCTTAATATCAAGTTCATAATACACGTACAAATTGAGTCTTGAAGATTTGAATTTTTTATTCTAGTCAGTTCTGTATGTTTGCCTCTTTTATCTTGTAGAGAATGAGGCAGCAGGCTCACGAAACTGGAAGATCTGCTGCAGTTCCTATTACGGTGAGGCAGCTCGAAGCTATAATAAGGCTGAGTGAGTCTCTTGCAAAGATGAGGCTGTAAGTTACTTGTATTAGAACTTTTATATCCAAGTTTGGTCCCAACTGAAATTATCTGCCATTTTATTAAGATTGTAGGAGCAAAATTTTGGAATTTAATGTTGTAAACGTTACCTATCAGAGAAAATATCATTTAAAATGTCCATTGATAAGCATTGGGTTTCAGGACTCTTGTTGCTACTCAAGAACATGTTGAAGAGGCATTCAGATTGTTCAATGTTTCCACATTGGATGCTGCTCGATCTGGAATCAATGAGCATCTGAACTTGACTCCTGAGATTGCAAATGAGATTAAGGTTGTGCCTGATTCTTGTCCTCTTAACGCCAGATTTTTTTTCCTTTTGCAGTCAATTTAATGTCTCATCGACTTTTTGTTTTTTCCCCCTCCTTTGGTCAGCAAGCTGAAACACACATAAAAAGAAGAATGGGCATCGGTAGTCACATATCAGAACGTCGTCTAATTGATGACCTTAGCAGAATGGGAATAAATGAGTCTATTGTGAGGATTTTTTGAATTGCAGTTTTAAGTTAATTTTTGCTTCTCTTTGAATTAGATTGTAATAATCTTTTGACATGTATGTTTCAGATAAGGAGAGCTCTACTTATTATGCATCAGAGAGATGAAGTGGAGTACAAGCGAGAAAGGCACGTCATTGTTCGCAAAGCTTGATGTGCTATGTTATGACTTGCGACCCTAAAGCGAAACATTAGGATGATAAGGGATCACGTTGCCATATTTAGATCAGCATTTCTCCATTGTGAGATTCAAATGTTTTCCATTATCCGCAGGGATGAATTCAGTAAAGAAGCTTATCTAGCGTATGTTACTATTGGAGTTATACCAGTGTTGTTATGCCTCCCAATATTTAGCAGAAGAGGACTAAGCTGGACCGTAACCAGTGTTTGCCTTCACTTGGCGATGAATCATCTTGATTTCTATGTTGATGAAATAGTTGTCATTCTTGCGCAATATACTGACTGTAAAATTGGGACATGTATGGACTTGAATATGTCAATGTTACCAGAGATCATCCCTCGTAAATCTACATTAAGATAAAAATCTTGAAGACTGCAATCTTTCCTGTCTTATTTCGAGGTGCTTTTGTGTGCTCAGATCATGCTTTTTTTTCCTTTGAGCTGTTTTATGCTGTTAAATTGAGATATAGCACCAGGTATTTACTCGAATAAAGTATGCGAGAAATGTTCGAAGCTTGATTATTTGGAATGACAGCAGTATTTTTATTTGTTGTATACTCGTGTATTTTGGTTCTCTGTACACTTTTCAGAGAATTGGTCAGGCATGAGCCTTTATGCATATCATCAGAAACTAAAGCGTTAGAAGTACTTTTCAACACACCGAGAGTGGACTAGATTTAATATGCCCAGTTATTTAAATTAAAAAAGGAGTGAATGTTTTCAGAGGAGTACACATCTATTTTTATGAAAAATCAAACTAAGATTTTGTACTATGCTATAAAATTATTTATGGATCATTTTCAAGTATATGTATTCAATAAACATGACAAAACAGTTATTGACAAAAGTGATACAAATAATGTCTGGTAAGTGCTTACTGATTATTAGAATGCCCATGCCGTGTAAAGTGTTCAGAACCACGCATCTCAACAAATACGATGACAGTTCAGGCTTTTCAGTGTTCCTATTTCACACTTAAATACACCCTCACGAAGATGCGGAGTTCCGACAGGACTCCTACTCGTTAACACTAGTGTGCACCCCGTGCAAAGCACGGCCCGCTGTTTTTTTAAGCACTGCATTTTGAACTTGTTTCCCTCTAAGTTTTAATGCATTTGATTTGATTATTATATACTTAAAATTAGAAATTATATCTACTCTTCTATACTTAAAGAATGATGTAATTTTTAATACATTTGATGTAGAATTCATATTTACTGCTTTATACTTAAAAAGAATCCATGCTTTAATACATTTGATTTAAAAATTATATCTATATTTAGAGAAGAATCCAAACGTTAATATTGTAGTAAAAATATTTTATGTTATGCTATAGTATTTTACTGTACACTAACAGTACTTTAAGTGCAGATGGCAGATTTGGTTTACTGTTCATGCTAACATTTACTATAGCATGAACATTGATTCTTCGGATCCTCCTATAAGCATAGAAGAGTAGATGCGTCCAATTTCCTTCCCATTTTACCCGGGACCCAAACACATGTACTAGAGCAAGCGAGCAACATATTTTAATAGAATTGTTTCAATTTGCAAGGTAGTGAATACAACTAGATTATCTCATAATAACACGAGGATGATTCAAATCCTTTGCGACCGTGAATTCAATAACACAAGTCAGTGACTTTATTAGAATTCTCCGTAGCCCATGGGCTCCAATCAATCTAAAGCGGGTTTGGAAGTTGTTTGGATGATTGGATCCGACCCTTTAGTCCTTTTAACATCGTCGCCTTCGAGTCGAAGTATTCCCCAAGCCACAACACAACTCTCGTTCCCTCCCCTCTTTCTCATTCTCCATTTTCCTGCGTCTTCAACCTCGTCCTCTCTCTCCGGTCGCCATGTCGGTAAGCATCTCCCAGAAACCCTAACCCTAGTTTTACAAAAACTCACTTCAAACCTCTCAAACTCCTTTGATTTCATGCAGATCTTTGAATACAACGGAAGTGCCCTAGTGGCGATGGTGGGAAAAAACTGCTTCGCGATCGCCAGCGACCGCCGCCTCGGAGTCAATCTCCAGACGATCGCCACTGATTTCCAAAGGATCTTCAAGATCCACGATAAGCTCTTCATCGGCCTCTCTGGCCTCGGGACCGACGCCCAAACGCTGTAAGAAACTGGAAAAAATGCCGCACTTTTTTAAAAATACTTTGGTGCTTTATTTTGTCTGAGTTGGTTGGGGTTTTGATGAGGGGGTGAAGGTACCAGCGGCTGGTGTTTCGGCACAAGTTGTATCAGCTGAGAGAGGAGAGGAATATGAAGCCAGAGACGTTTGCCAGTCTTGTTTCGGCTATCCTTTATGAGAAAAGGTTCGAACTTTGGTCTTGGCTCTAAGTAGTTTGCACTATAATTTCGATAAAATTCTAGTTTTAAGAGATTATATTAAGAAATGTTGTTAGTCATATGAATTTCTGCTTGTTTAAAGAAATTATGGCATTGTTTTCTTCCTGGCACGATATGAAGCTCTATGTTTTAGAGCCCTAGGTTAGTACTGTCGAAATTTTCTCTGTAAGACTGATACATACAGGACCTGTTCTAGAGTTTCTGGTGAACCATAATATTGGAAGTTCAGACTTTTGATTTTGGAGTAAGCAATATTCGAGTAGTTTATGGAAAAGTTTGGTTTATTAAGATGAAAAGATTGTTTATTCTTAACAGGGAACTACTTTTAGTTCTTATATACAAGGAGAATGGTAATAAGTAGAAACTTAGAAGATTTATATGTTGAAAAGGAGGAGGGAGGAAATCGAATTACGATGATGATGATGATTATATGACAAGGATTCTTATAAAGGCTTTATTGTTGTTACTGTGTATGAGGAGGAATGTATTTGGAGAAGGTGGGAGCTTCCAGAGAAGAAGGAATAATGGGATGATCAAGAGCAATAAGAGAGGAAATTAGTTCAGAATTATAGCTCTGTTTTGAAATTTATACAAATACCCAAGTATTTATCACTATATATTCATGGTCAGGAGCTAATGAATTATGAATATATCTTAATGCACGTGTGGTTTCCCGATTTGTGCTATTGTATTTATAGATTAGTTACATTAGTTCTTGATCTGTGTACATCTATAATTGAAGTGATCGAAGACGTAGGAAACAAAGATCAAGCTAACTCTTAAAATTTTGAACTTTTCAAAGTAGAAAGGTGGAGACGAGCTCTTGAATGTAAAGGATCTAGAGTTAGTAGAGCAAAAACAAAATATATGGAGTGCAATTTTAGTAAAATGTGAAGAGAAAGGGGTCTATATTTTATAGTACATATACATATTGATGGTCAAAATTACCTAAAATAATTACTTATTTAGGATCAATCATTCCTCATGATGGTGTGATTAAGAATGGTGTTCATCAAATCAAGTCAAGATGGGTAAAAGCAAGGAGTGCTTCTGGACTCTTATATGATAGAATGTATATGAGATTGAAGAGAAAATTTCAAAGGACAATTTTATGACCAACAATGCTCTATGGATTATAATAGTGAGTAATTAAAAAACAACATGAACAAAAAACAGTGTGTAATAGAATTGAGAATGTTATAATGATCTTGTGAGTATGTACTAAAAAAGATAAGATAAGAAATGAATGTATCCATAAAAGATTAGAGGTTTCTCATAAGAGAATAAAATGAGAATCAGTTGAGGTGGTTGGTTCATGTACATCAAAGGCCTCTTAGTGCACCAGTTAGGAAAAGTGAAAAAGAATATTGTTAATGGGGCAAAGAGGTCTAGAGATAGGCCTAAGAGAACTTGGTAGAAGCAATTGAGCATATTATTATAATCAACTTAATGGATGAGATGATCCAAAATAGAACCGAATGGAAGAATAGGAAAATATAGGTGACACCAAAAATTTGGGAAAAAGACCTTATTGTTGGTTGAATTATGTGTATATGAAATCATTGAAAATATGATGTGATTGAATATATTTAGATATGAGTTACAGTTATATAACATTATTTCCTTGGGCTAAACTTTGGGAAGTTTAGTCAAGCACTTCTGGAACACAGTCCACTCAATGTCATATCTCTTTTGCAGTATAGCAGTAATTGTTGACGAGGGAGGGGCAAAATTCAGATTCATAATTTGAGGCCCTAATAAAGTTATACAATTTGATGGTGGGTTTTCAGCTCAAAAAAATCATGAAAATTAGATTTAAATTTTGGACCTTTTATTAATAATTAGACCATTCGGAGATTGTGTATTTGACTTGTTAGGCAGTTTTGGTTTGACTTGAACAATAGAAGAGTGGAAGGCCTGATTCTAATAGACATCCCTTGGATCATTCAAATCTTTTAACAGAAGGAACATATGCCGGGCTTTTTATGTGCAGCAGTGTGCTTTTACACACCTTGACTTTAATGAATTGAAGAAACATGCTCAAGCTCAGAATAAAATTCTCAGGGTATTATGCAGTAAAGCCATAACCGTTGAGCAATGTTACTGACAACGGATAGCGTCGCGTCGCGGTAAGCTATCACTAAGGCTATTTAGGGCTATTGCTGCAAAATAGCAGTGAATAGTGTATAGTCAAATAGCGGTCAAATATAAATATATTTATATATTCTAAATAATAAGAAAAATTATAAAAATTTTGCAAATGCATATTTAATGCCTAAGCATGAAATATATGTGTAACTGAAGAGATGAACTTTTAGAAAATGAATAATTGAAACAGAAAGCATATATAACATTTTCATTCACAAGCATTTTCATTAAGCATATAAACTATAAATGAATTTATGAGTTCGAGTTCAAAATCATGTCATAACCTGCTATAAGTTACTATTATAGATAAAATTTTCAAGATCTTGGTCACTCCATTGATCTACCATTGTCCCTGAGTAGAGTGGTCCTAGATCTTAGAGCTACTGTCCTGTCCCAGGCTTAGTTCAATCTCGTTCTGGTTATCCTATATTTTAACGCTAATCTTTCTTCTCCTATCTAATATCCAAGTTATGTACATTCCAGACGATAGTGCTAACCTCCAAATGAGCTAGCTAGACTAGATTCATTTGTATCATGTTATTAATTATAATTGACTGATAATATATTATCTTAATCAGGAGGGCATCATGATAGTTAATTAAGTTAGAACATCCTCTGTTTATGTTGAAACGAAAAAGGGGACAACAAAAGGAAATGAGAACTTTTGGATGGTCTTGAGTGGAAAAGGAAGTGCAGTTCATTTATGTTGTAAGTGTTTAGATAGCAAAACAAATTAAATCTCAGGTGTGTGTAGATAGAAGAAGCAGGAGCAGGAGCTTGCAAAATTAGTAAATTATCTTTTCCCCTGTTGCGGGCTAAGCCCAACAAAGATAGCCGCAGGAGGAGGTGGAGACGAAGGCAGAGGCGGCTTCGAAGACTTGAGGCGGGGGCGGAGGCGGAGGCGGCTTCGAAGACTTGAGGCGGGGGCGGAGGCGGAGGCGGCTTCAAAGACTGGAGGCGAAGATGAGAGAGAGGCGAAAGAGATAAGAAGAGGCGGTTAGGGCTTGGGTCGGGATTCAGAGGCGAGAGAGATTATTATGCATTCGGGTCGGTTTCGGGTTCGGGTCGGGTTCAGGTAGAAAAATTAACAAAAATAAATAGCCCTGTTTAGCGGTTAAAAGCGCTTTTAGGCGCTAAACTGCGCTATTTATGCGCTATCAGTCGCTTTCGAGCGAAAAGCTGTTCTCCCCGCCTTGTTTTCCCCGCCTTGACACCCCGCGAGCATTGTAAGTGGCGGTTCACCACCACTTCAGCGAATAGCGGCGCTATAGCGCCGCTATTCACCGCTTTTTACAACATTCCTGTTGAGCATAGAATTTGTTTGAGGGACCCAAACTCCTGCATGAGGTCTGACTTGATTTCATCAGTTTTTGCTGCATCTTTTCATTGCATTGCAATTCTCTGGGAGGTGGTAGGAGATAAAACAAGAAGTTGGTGGTAAAACAAGAAGCTGGTCAGAGGGAAGGAAAAAAAAAAGAAAAAGAAATACACGCAATCACCTTTTTTTTATTGTTGCTGGTGGGGTGCATTAGACTGCGATTTAGCCACTTCGCTGTTCATGCAAATGTCCTGGATTCAAGTCTTTCTTGCACTACATTGAATTGATCTGCAATTATACTTCCAATATAAATTATTACTGGAAGATATAAATAGAAATTAATTGTAGTAATCTGCTAACTTCTTTTTTGTTATGTCCTCAAGGTTTCATTTGATTTGTCCCCTAAATTGTTACATCTTTGGTTTATTTCAAATTATAGAAAAAGGTATTATTACTGACTGGTGGGGTCCACTAGACTGCAATTTAGCCACTTCACTTTTCTTGCAATGGACTGCATTCAAGTCTTTCTTGTGTTAGATGAATTTCATCTGAACTATACTTCTAATGTAAATTATTACTGGAAAATGTAAATAGAAATTAATTGTAGTGTTATGTCATATTTATTTTCATCAAGGTTTTATTTGATTTGTTCCCTAAAGTATTTCATCTTTGCTTTATTCCAAATTATAAAATAGAAGTATTATTACTGACTTGCAACTTCTGGTGCATTTTTCCTCATAGATTTGGTCCATATTTTTGTCAACCGGTAATAGCTGGATTAGGAGATGATGATGTGCCCTTCATCTGTACCATGGACTGCCTTGGTGCCAAGTACGTGATTCTTCTATTCTTCTCTTTTGTTGTAATTACTTTTTAGATGTGATTTAAATCGGCAAGTAGTTTCGAAGTAGTATTTTATGTTCTTTCATGTTTTTAAAATTAGTACTTCAGTCAAATCACTGCATTGTTAATAATTGGATAGCACCCACCTATAACAATGAGTGATCTACTTTTTCTTAGGGACACTAACAGTGATGCATGATCTACTTTTTAAGGACACTGACATAAAAAGTGTAGGCCAGTTAGTTCCTAGAAATTCAAGAATTTTATGTATAGGGTAATAACAATACTCAGCAGTTTTGAGGTTAAGGATTCTGTTCTTTTCCTAACTAATGATAAGGGGCTTTTGTTCACAAATCACATTTATTTCTGATCCCCTTCATAAATTCTTGTTTTGAAGTTTGAAATTTCTATATGTTAGACTACAAAAATGTGAATTTGAAGTTGATTATAAATATTAACAAGTCTAGGTGTTACTCTCTAGGTTGTCAAATATCTGATTCCATGATTTTAGAATCTCCCAAAGTTCAGAATTGTGTCACTATCATTTTTTGCGAAAATATGATAACCTAGTCTCAGATTAATGCTCTGAACTTTGTCAACTTAATGATCTTCATACCTTGTAGCTCTTAGCATATTCTGCTTTTTTCACCTTAGTACATATATTTTCTTGCATTCATGTGCTCACCTGGTTGTTTTCTTATGTGCAGAGAACTTGCCAAAGACTTTGTCGTGTCCGGTACTGCTTCTGAATCTCTGTATGGTGCTTGTGAATCTATGTACAAGCCTAACATGGTTAGTAGATTCCCAATTCTCACTATTGAGAGTCATTTGTTGCTTGTACCTTGTTAGGAGTTGATGCCATTGACTGTCCAATCCTCTTCTCTCGAAGGAAAAAGACATCTAGTATCCATAAATTTCAATTGACATTACTGTTAGCTGATAGCAAAATTTCAACCTTGAGGTTATGGATTCTTCTCAATTTGCATTAAGACATGTGTGAATTCTGTTTGGTGCCACCCAAAGAATTTTCGTGCTGGTTCATCAATAGGATTTACCTGGCAAAGAGATGTTATTCTCCCTTAAGTAACATTCCAGCTTCTGGGAGTATTACCTCAAATGCTGAACAGTTTAAGATTAGCCAGAGTAGAAGGATGCTAGATCGAATAGGAAGTATTACATCTGAAATGCCATTATACTGAATTGGGACACATTTCAAGGCCATAACAGCTCTGAGATGGGGGGGGGGGGGGGGGGGGGGGGGGGGGGGGGGGGGGG
>BQKN01000914.1:182505-221046 GCA_022839385.1 Asparagus kiusianus | reverse complement strand
CCCTCCCTCCCTCCCTCCCTCTCTCTTAATTGTCTACAAGGAACTGGAATATTCACTGTTGTCAATTAATATGCATAGCCATGCATACTATTTGTCATGTCAATTGGGGGCAGAAACAGAATATATAATTAGTATATGATGATAATAGAAGCAAGTGCATATTTTCATGAATCATGAAACACTTTGCAAGTGTAGGCATTGTGATGCCAAAGCATGCCTTTTGGCACATTCACTGCATATGCTT
This sequence comes from Asparagus kiusianus, assembly GCA_022839385.1. Taxonomy (NCBI): domain Eukaryota; kingdom Viridiplantae; phylum Streptophyta; class Magnoliopsida; order Asparagales; family Asparagaceae; genus Asparagus; species Asparagus kiusianus. The sequence goes on along the minus strand of BQKN01000914.1, from coordinate 220,802 downwards.
GTGTAATGACTAAAACTGCAGATAAAAACAAAATAAAGCAAAGAACATACTTCTAAGTATTTCTTCTTAAGTTTATTGGTGTATTTCCTAAAGATATTTCTATTGTTCTCTGTATTAATGACATCTCCTTCATTATCACTAGGAACCTGAGGAATTGTTTGAGACCATCTCACAAGCACTCCTGTCATCCGTCGATCGGGACTGTTTGAGTGGTTGGGGAGGACATGTCCTTGTTGTGTAAGTACAAACTTTTTTTTTATTTTGTTCATGTTTTCTTTTAGTACAGTTCTCTCCTTTGATTATTACACTGATAATATTTTGGGTTCTCTTTTCAATTATCCTTCAAAAGGAGAGGTTCTTCTGTGTCTAACAATAAGAGAATCACCTCCTTTATATGGTTCATGTCTTCTAATCTTCTCAGAAAAAACGTTAGCCTTCTTTAACAAACTATTTTGCTGTATAGTTTCAATGAACCAATACAGAAAAGTTAAAGGTCCTAGTCAGTCGTGGCAGCCATTCATCGCTGCTACATAGTCTGTAGTTTGTGGAGTCTGCATGACTATGTAGCTCCTCAAAGATCAACTTGATTTATTGCTTGTAACTCTTTCAGTAGTCCATAACGTCCACAGGGCACGCTGACTTTTCCCCCATATTCTAGAGCCCATTGACTTGATTCTCTCTTTCTTATGGCGACATTTGGCAGTTATTTTGAGCGTCAAAGGAAATTTTGTTAAGATCAATCTACTAGTTTGGGTGTCGTTATCACATGATTTCTTATAGCCCCTTGTTTAATAATTATTTTTGAACATGTTTCATGTCTTACCTGCAGTACGCCAACTGAAGTTCAGGAGAGAACTTTAAAGGGTAGGATGGATTAATATGCAAACGTGCGACAATGGAGAGGGTTCTCTGTCTTTATATCCTGCTGTAGCTGCAAATTTTCAGTTAATTAATGTGTTTCGAGGTTACTCTGGAGATGAAGTTGTATGAGTTTTTTAAATGCACCTGGAAGAAACTGATTTCGACTGATGGCTGTGGTTCTAGTTGGTGTAAGGATATGAATCCAGTTCAACGTCCTTTCATCTCTTAATTCCTTTGGCTGTTTTATTGAGTTTAACTCAAGAAAGACATTTGGATTTTGTAGTTTTTCAAATATGAATACTTTTTTCCGTTGTGATTTGCATCAGAGTTTGATGATCAGGTTTGCGTCCAAATGTACTGTAGGCATCGAAAATTGCCCATAAGTCTCCACGAACGGCTCAGTGCTAACGTCACTATCCAAGTCGTAGAAGCCTAATCGACGTCGACGAATGATTGAAGTGAATCGACGGATTACATGAAGCAACGGAGTTTCGGAATAATGAGGATATGGGCTGATCGGGAGCCCCGCGATGTTTACAAAAGGCGCAATGCCTCTCGTGTCTTATTTATTCTACAGATGATCCAATCATTGGAGCTTATAGAACTTCTCGTCGGTTTTCCAACGCACTTTGAATCACTCAAATCCGAGTTCGGATGAAGAAGTTACGGAGGAAATGGACAAGTACGCAAAGCAGACTGTTTCAGCCTAAGCTGAGACACCCAAGGGTGTCTCCACCCGGGCAAAGGTGTCTCCACCCGAACAAGGGTGTCTCCACCCGAACTTCCTGGAGCCTATAAATATAGCCCCAGGGTCTTCATTTTTCTAGATTTGGAATTTTAGAGAATTGGCGAAGCCCTGCCGAATTGAGGAGTGAAGATTCACAAGTTTCAGAGAGGAGGGGGAGAGATCGGATCGAGTTCGTCGGCATAAAGAAGAGGAACTCATCAGATCTGCATCGCTCGTGTTCGTTCCTTAGGATTATCCCGTTACGGTAATCTTAAGAAGAGTGATTATCTCGCTTCGCCGAGATAAGAGCTACGGTTTCTCGATCCCTTCATGGATAGACGAAGCTCTGCCTAATTTTTCAGCAATCAGATCTAATCGACGGTGGTCCACGGATATCAATATCCCCGTCACAGGTCAAGATCCCACGCAAGCAGAAGACCGATAAACGATCTCTGCGCTGTTTGAAGAGAATTGTAATTTTGTATTCATTGTGTAAAAGTCTTATAAAAAGGCTAATTTTTGTTTTCGTTGTAAACGTCTAAAGTTTATAATGAACACGGCAATAAATCAAACAATTTTCTCCGCAAACAAGCTCGGCGGAGGTGGCGAGGAGGTCGGGGCGGGAGGGGTCGCGGTCGGGGAGGAACATGGCCTTGGTGGGGTCGGCGTCTTCGCCTCGGCCCTCTACCTGAAGATCAAGGTAAAGCACCCGTTAAGGAACGATTAGGACCATTGAAAGGTCTCCAAACAACAAACCAGACTGGGGGTCGTACTAATCCCCCCAAGAAAGATGATAAAGGGAAAGCCCCTGTTACCGACCGCATTGGATTGCGGGTTGAAGTTCAAGAGTCCGTTAGGTTTTCACGCTCGCAGAGGCGTAAACATGAACGAGTGACTTTTGGAGACGCCAATAAAGCGTCGCATCCCCAGAGGGAAACACATCTGTCTGATAATGATGATGTTATACCTGGGAAGGCGTGCCAACACTCTATGGGTTGCTCCAGTTATCAAACTGACGAGTTGTACTATAGGGCTGGGGGTACGAGTAAGTCCCGGAAAAGAAATGTTCAAGACACGGATTCTCACTGTCCGTGTGCTAATATAATCAAGGCGGTATTATCAGAATGCTGCTATTCTAAAGCCCCAAGAAGAGTTTCGGTATTCGAGAGAATCTCTACCAGAATGTCTGAGACCAAACCGAGACATTTCCGCAAGAGAAAACTTGTCCGTCAAGATGACGAATTTCCAGAAGTGTCCGTTAATATGACTGGGAGAGGGAAGTCAACACGACGCTTTAGCCCGGATCAGTTTACCACGGTGTCCCAACGTATGACTCGATTAAAATCAGGGACCAGTAGGCGAAAGAATTACCAAAGGATGCAAAAGGGACTTCCTTTAGAAGATGAGGTGTCAGATGCTGGTTCAGATGCCTGCTCAGCCATAGCATCCGATGACACGGCATCTAGTGCGGGACAACCCTACGAATCGCTCATGATTAGCGCCGAGCAAGTGTCTAAGATACTTGAGGACGCTTTGGCTAAGCAGAAGGAAAATTTCAAATTTGAAATGGAGATGGCCATGCAGCAGATGAGAGAAATGCATGACTAGCAAATCGCGGCACTGACAACTCATCAAGGAGAGTCTAGTCGTCGTAATAATGCTAATCAAGGCGATGATGAACGGGAAGTAGAGGATAATGCCAACATGAACACTCCTCCCGTCAACAACAATAATGGGGGTGGCCCTTCGGATGATAATAACACGAAGGAGGACCACGTTATTTCTCCCCGAAATCACTCGAAGACAGATAGGAGTGAGGATAAGAAAATGAGGGATTTGGAGAGCAAGATCAATGCATTGATGAATGCTCAAGAAGTGAAGAGGTCCGGGATACCATGTCCATACCCAAGGGAATGGGAATCAATTCCATATCCAGCAAAATTCAATTTGATCAATTTTACGCCGTTTGATGGAAAGGGTTCCCCTACCCAGCATCTAATCTATTTTAAGTCTCATTTAGGAATAATCTCCGGAAATGAACCTCTTATGGTGCGGTAATTCGTTGGCACTCTTCGTGGAGCAGCCTTTGACTGGTATCGCCGTCTCAAACCAGGGAGTATTAGCAGCTGGGATAACATGGAAGACATGTTTCTGACGAACTTTTTCGATGACGACATAGAGATCTCAATTGGCACGTTATTCGATGAGAAACAGAAGAATTGTGAGACGGTTGAAAACTTCGTCAAAAGGTTCCGGAACAAAGCAATGAACTGCAGGGATCCGGTCAGTGAAGACTTCATCCTCGAGACCTGCCATAATAATATTTCATTGGACATTCTCGAAGCTATGGGAATGGCACCACCAAAGACCTGGAAAGACTTAAAGGTGCGAGGAGAACGAGCCGAACGATTCCTTAAAAGGAAGAAGGCTGAAAGAGGGCAGACAGCACATAATCCTCCACAACAAAATTTTGTCCCTAAGGGTAAAGGAAAGACACAAACGAATGTGGTGGACGCGAATCAAACATTCGAAGTGCAGGCGCAGTCACAACAACAGCAGCAGAAGGCGCCTCAACAGTCAATGTGGCAACAACAGCCCCAGAAGCAAAAGGCCTCGGAGCCAAAGTTTCCGAAGGTCTATTCGTTCAAAGAGGATGAAGTTCTCGGTATTTTTAAATACCTTATCGAGAACAACAAGATGAAGTTGCCTCCGATCCAGGATCAGGAAGATGCTAAGAGAGTTAATGATCTAAAATACTGCGTATTTCACAGAGCGGTGCACCATCCTACCAAGGCATACTACGTCCTTAAAGATAAGATCCAAGCTCTAATCGATGTCGGGGTCATCACTATGAAGCAACCTAAGGAGAAGAAAGTGGGTGCGAATGCAGTATCAATTAGCTTCGGTTCTGTTCCTTTGAACTGGTTCCAGCATGAACCAGTAATAAATGCAGCAGTGAAGACGGTGAACGATGATCCTCACAAACAGCGCCAGAAAGGACTTGTGCCACACACAGCCCCGAATGGTGAGATTCTTTGGGTTCATCCAGACTTGATTGGAGATGAACAATGGACTGGAACCTCTTTCAAGAAAAGGTCAAAAGGAAAAGGTAAGTCTTGTTATAGAGCTTCTGCTATTCCAGGAGAAGATGACGACAGAATTCCAGTCTTCCCGCTTTCCGAAGATGAACATGAAACTTTTGTAACGCGAAGTGGGAATGAGTATCACTACAAATACCCGGATGCTTCCGAGCAATTGGCCAAACAGGAGGGAACCAAAACCGTTCCTTCCAAGACATTGGCAGAACTGGGAATTGTCGCAACTCCCCCAACACCTGTAGCTACAGAGAAAGTCCAACAAAAGAAAAAAGGGAAAGAGTCTCTATGCCAGGAAGTCCAAAACCCGAGGCAGTCTCGATTCAATCATCCGATTGGGAGAGACAAACCGGGAAATACGAGCTCTCCACCCCATTTTGACATCATGGCGCAGTTAGCTAATATACCGGCTAGGATAACCCTATACGAGTTATTGCGTCTTTCAAAGGATACAATGAAAGCATTACAAGAAGCCTTGAGCGACTCTGAAGCTTTCTTGACTCGAATCAAGCCATCTTCTGAAGAGCCGGAGCCGTCAGTTCAACACTGTAATCTCGCGACGCATCATTTTCCCTATATCTCCTTCATCAAAGAAGACATGCAGACGAAGAACTCAAAGCATGATCGACCTTTGTACTTCATCGGTCACATTGGCTCCAGCGTGGTCAACCGGATCCAAGTCGATCCGGGTTCCGCTGTCAGTATTATGACATTCCGCATAATCTCGGAATACCGACTAGTAAGCTAGCTTCCACGGGTACTACGATCTACGAATTCAATACCAGTGGGTCTAGACCCTTGGGAAATATTCGAATCAAATGCCAGATCGGGGATTTAAAGTCAGAAGTTACCTGTTATGTGATTGACGCGGAAACATCCTATAACTTACTGTTGGGTCGACCTTGGATCCACGGTAATCTTATAGTCCCGTCAACCATTCATCAGTACCTCAAATACGTGGACACTAATAATGAAGTCAAGACGGTGGTCGCGGATAAGCAACCGTTTAAGGGATTGGAGAACTATTTTACTGATTCCCTTCTATACGGCGCCGAATCTGATACTGAACCATCGGCCCAAGGAACGGACAGCGGAGATGAAGCTGATACCAAAGCTGGGTTTGATTATGATGGTGGTTTTGTACTTAATGATATTGTACCCATTGTAATCAATCTTGACGATGATAAATCATCGGAAAGTAGTTATAACTGGCAACTTGCCGAAGAGATATCAATAAATGAAGATTTAGAGTACTCGTCGTGTCTCGATAATATCACTAAAGAACTGTATGATAATCCTGACTTGTATATGCCACTTCAATCATTTTGCATGACTAAAAACAGGTACATGATCCATTCGGAACGACGCTTGTCATTCCTGCAAAGACAGGGGGTGAAAAGGAAGTCGTCTACGGTAAAGGAAGGGAATCTCCGTCACCAGACCACTTCTTGGATGAGGAAGACGATGATAATAAACCTGCCCCTCATCTATTCAGATATAATGCAAAAGCACGCGATCTCATGGAGAAGTATGGATATGACTTCACGCTCGGAGAGGGTCTTTGCTTTGGTCGAGGTCCGCGAGTTCCACCTCGAATGGCCTATGTACCAAAAGGAAAGCCCGACGATTATTATCGTCACAGAAGAGGTTTAGGCTATGTCTTCTCATCTGATGACAAATGTTACTGGCAAGTTATCGATCAAATTGCTAACAAAGCTAAAAACGGGTACTCTTCTGATTCTTCAGCTTGGGATTCCGACACTAGTCTTGGAGAAATGTTCAAAAAACTGATGTCGAACATGACTACGGTCGATCCTGCGATAATAGAGGAAGACGATCAGATGCCAACTTGGGAAGATCCATGGGTTCATCACCTAAACATGCAGTACGGCGATAGGTTTGAACAAAGAGAACCTCCTACCGAAGATCAAGTGGTCCAAGTGAATATGGGTAACGAAGATAATCCGAAACCAATATTCATTAGCGATAGCCTCCCGCCGGAAGAGAAAGAAGAGTTAATCTCTCTTATCAGTGAATACATTGACGTGTTCGCCTGGAACTATGAAGACATGCCAGGACTCGATCCAAACGTAGCAGTGCATCGTCTAAATATTAAGCCGGATGTCAAACCTATCAAACAGCAACAAAGACGGTTTCGTCCGCAGATGATGGAGGTAATCGAGGCAGAAGTTAAAAAGCTTATTGACTCGGGCTTCGTTAGGGAAGAGCAACATCCCGAGTGGCTTGTCAATATTGTCCCGGTCCTTAAGAAGAACGGGAAAATTAGGGTTTGTATTGACTTTAGAGACCTCAACGCCGCCTGTCCAAAAGATGATTTCCCCTACCCATCACAGACGTCATCATCGACAATACGTGTGGGTTCGAGAGGATGTCTTTCATGGATGGTTTTTCTGGTTATAACCAAATAAAGATGCATCCAGATGATGAAAAGCATACCGCATTTAGAACGCCCCTCGGCGTTTTCTGCTACACGGTTATGCCCTTCGGCTTAAAGAATGCAGGTGCTACATATCAGAGAGCCATGTCGAAGATCTTTCAGGAGCATCTCCGAAAGACTGTCGAATGCTACGTAGATGATCTGGTTGTGAAAAGTCGTGACAAGAATGATCATATTAAAGACTTAAAAGACCATGTTCGATCTGATGCGGACCCATCAATTGAAGATGAATCCTATCAAATCTTTCCTCGGGATGTCCAGTGGTAAATTCATTGGATTCGTCGTCACTACTAAAGGTATTCACATCGACCCCGATAAAGTAAAGGCAATTAATGAGTTACAACCTCCGAGAAACCTTAAGGAGCTCAGAGGTTTACAAGGGCGGTTGGCGTATATCCGACGGTTCATCTCGAACCTCTCAGGAAAATATCAACCATTCTCCAAACTCACAAAGAAAGGCGTGTCGTTCATATGGGACGACGCTTGTCAGAAGGCGTTCGAGAGTATTAAAGAATATCTCTCGAAACCTCCTGTACTCGTTGCACCGAAATCAGGCAAACCGTTCTTGATTTATGTCAAGGCAACGAGCCACTCATTAAGTGCACTACTCGCACAAGATGACGATAACGGTCACGAACAGGCAGTATATTACCTGAGTCGGACCTTGGTAGGTGCCGAATCCAGGTATCCCATGATCGAAAGGGAATGTCTCGCCTTGGTGTTCGCAATTCAGAAAATGCGACATTATCTAGTTGGACAGACCATTTATGTTATCTCCAAAGTTAACCCAGTCCGAGTATTCATGACACAACCAGCTTTTATGAATTGACGGTTAGCAAAATGGGCCTTGCTCTTGTCCCAATACGACTTACATTTTAAACAACAGAAGTCAGTAAAAGGATAGGCTATCTACGATCTCCTGGCAGCTAATCCAACTACGGATACCGCCGAGATATATGACGACCTACCCGATGAAACCCACGAGGTCAACGCAACTTCGCACCAACAAGTATGGTGTTTGTACTTCGATGGCGCTTCCCGAGCAGTTATTGTGACATGTGCTCCTGGATGTTCTAAGGTCTCCTTCGGAGTTGGAGTTGTTTTAGTTTCCCCAGGAAAACATGTGATGCCTCGAGCCTACTCGTTAACCGAGCCATGCTCGAATAATGTAGCCGAATATAACGCACTGATTATAGGACTCAATTTCGCTAAGGAACTGGGGGTTGAGTATTTTGAAGCTTTCGGTGATTCTCAACTGATAGTTAAACAAGTCCAATGGGAGTACGAAGTCCGAAGTCAGGATTTAATACCATATCATAAGATGGCAGTGGAAATAGCAGAATCATTTGAAGGATTCTTCATCGAACACGTTCCACGGTTACAGAACACCTACGCAGATGCATTAGCAGCATTAGCCGTATCTCTGGCACAGCCTCCCGGAACAGAGCAGTTTGTTACGGTAAGAACTCACCAGCTCTTGGTGCCACTCTACGATGAAGAGGACAAAGAAGAAGAGGTTCAAGAGATATACGCAACTCAAGTCGAGTTCGAACCCCAAGATTGGCGTTTCCCCATCATCGACTACGTCTTGCATGGAATCTTACCAGAAGATGTGAAGGAAAGGGATTCGATTCGACGAAGAGTATCAAGATTCTACTATAATACGGAGAATCGAACGCTATACCGCAGGGGGTATGATGGTTTGCTATTGCGTTGCTTATCGACAAAAGAAGCTGAAGAAGTCCTTAAGGAAGCACATGAAGGAGTTTGTGGTGCACACCAACCCGGTCCCAAGCTTTATGATCGCATCAGAAGAATGAGATATTTTTGGCCTCTTATGATGAGTGAAGCAGTCGCATATGCCCGAAAGTGTCATGCGTGTCAAGTACACGCGAATTATATGCACCAACCTCCAGAGCATCTGCATCCTTCAGTTACGTCATGGCCGTTTGAGACTTGGGGAATGGACATTGTTGGTCCTGTAAATCCCCCGTCAGTCAAAGGTGATCGATTTCTTCAACACGAGAGAGAGATTCGTCAGATCTGCATTCACCCACGTTCGTTCCTTAGGATTATCCCGTTGCGGTAATCCTAAGAAGAGCAATTATCTCGTCGTTGCCGAGATAAGCGCTTCTGCTTCTAGATTCCTTCGCGAATCAACGGAGTTTTGCATCTGATCTGATTGTCAGGTAGTCCACGGATATCAACGTCACCATCATCGGCTAAAGACCCACGCAAGCAAGAGACGACGAACGGATCTTGCGTTATTTTCGAAAAGTTGTAATCTTTCATTCTTTTTCTTATTGAATATTTCGAATTCTTTGTAATCAAATTTTATTATAATGAGTTAGACAATGAAGGCAACTTTTACCGAAAACATGTACTTGCCAGAGTTTGAAGCAGTCTGAGCTCAAGGCAAAACTTATTTGTGTTAGAAAGGAGTCACGCCTCGTTTGGTACGCGGGAATGGATTTAAATGAGAATGAAATGGAAGAAGGAATGTAATGAAATTAATGTAAGAATGGAATAGTCATTCTTATTCTCACGTTTAGGTGTAATTTATAAAATGAAGTGGAAATGGATTTATTTTAAAATTATATATTTTATTTATTCTCATTTAAGTAGGAATGCTCATTCCCTATCATTTCATTGGGAATGTTCTTTTCCACATAAAGTCAGAATTGATGAGAAGTGGGAATGTGCTTTCCAACTTCAAAAAAAGACGATGTGTTTGGTAGGAATGAATGAGAAGTGAGAATAACTATTCTATTCCATCTCATTCTCACGTACCAAGCGAGTCCTCAAGGGAATGCTTCTAGGCTAAATGCCACTATAATTTGAAGTTTTGCGAAAATTTATGAAGTTGATGAACTGGATTGGGTTTGAGTCTAGTCGGTGTATGAATTAGAATGTAAAATTTAAAGAAAAAATATTGTGAATTTATTTTACATTGAGAAACACTGATGCTTAGTTTTTTAACAATATTTTAAAATAGACCTATTTAGAAACTTATTTTAAAAAAATGATCCCTTTTAAAAATAATTGTCATTTGAGACCTAGTTTTAACCAAGTGGCTGAAAGTGGGTTGAAAATAGCAAAAAAATATCAAAAACTTCACGAGATTTAAGCTTCACGGGATTTGAAATCTCGTGAAGTTTAATCTTCATGGGATTTGAAATCCCGTGAAGCTGCAGTCCAAAATCCAGAGAGTCAACGCTCTCTGGCAAGTTGGCCTGCAACTCCACAGGATTTGAAATCTCGTTGAGTGGCGGTAGGGCCTATTTAATGCTAACGTGATCTCATTTCACGTTCCCCCGACCCTCTCTCTCTCTCTCTGTTCCTTTACCACCAAACCCTAGATCCATATACCACCACCCCCTGCTGTTGTCGTCACCGTCAAAGTTCATCAGAGATCGTTGAATATCAAATTTAGGGCATCGACAAATTTTCAATAAAATTTTTTATTTTTTTATTTTTTTTCTCCTAAATTTTTACATATTCTTACTATTCTATGCTAATAACTTGTAAATTTAGATTTTGAATTAATTTTTAAAATATTTATGAATTTTGTGAAGAAAAAATAGAAAAATTTGTATAAGAAGTTAAGGGGAAATTGTGAAAAATTGTAAAAGTTAATGTATTAATTTTCAAATTCTAAAGTGAATATTGTTTAAGTTATTTAAATTAGGCAATCTTAAAAATATAAAGGTTTGACATTTTGTTAAAATATAAATTCTTCCTCAGATGACGCACACTTAGAGCAAATATCCCATCAGAGTTGACGTCGAAAGTTGAAGGCATATTAGCAGATCGGATTGTGCATGCTTGATCATTTCGTGTCATTAGATACAATTTTAATCAATAGGAGATCATTGAGGGAATATCACATAGTGAAAATCGTTCTTACAAAGTTAATATGTTAGGGGATCAAACTTCTACATGCATTGCACTATACCACAATTACAATGGCTTCATTGTTCCCATGTTGTAACGGCTTGTTCGGATCTAAAGGGGGAGCGAGGATTTCACATTATATATTCGTCGTAGATTGGTATTTAACTTATAACTACCAACAAACGTACAAAGATTGTTTTCATCCATCATATGATAGTCGATATTTGGCACAAGGCAGCAGGGGAGGATCTATATATAGTCTAGGGGGGCCACGGCCCCCCCAAAATTTTGGGATCCGCCCCTGGTAGTTATCTTCATCCGCCCTTATGACCCCTGGTAGTCAAGATGAATTAGAGCTAGAACTAATATAGGACGGGCTAGAACTAACATGTGACAGGTTAGAATTAACATAAGATCTCAAGAGCCTAGAACTAAGATAAATTAGAGTTAGAACTAATATGGGGCAGGCTAGAACTAACATGGGGCGGGTTAGAACTAACATGTGATCCCAAGAGCCTAGAACTAAGATGAATTAGAGCTAGAACTAAAGGTAAAACTAACATGGGACATGTTAGAACTAACATAAGGCGGGTTAGAACTAACATGAGAGCCTAAGAGCTTAGAACTAAGATGAATTAGAGCTAGAACTAACATGGGGCGGGCTAGAACTAACATGGGGCGGGTTAGGACTAACATGAAAGCTTAAGAGCTTAGAAATAAGATGAATTAGAGCTAGAACTAATATGAGGTGGGCTAGAACTAACACCGGGCAGGTTAGAACTAATATAAGAGCCCAAAAACCTAGAACTAAGATGAATTTAAAGGGTCGGTTTTGCTCATTTTTTTCTAAAGGGTCAGTTTTGCGTAATAAATTTAAAAAAAAGGGCTTTTTTTAAAATTTGTCCAAAATATAATAATGGCAGCTCCTAAGATCTCGTTGCCTGAATCCACTTCCACAATCAAAGATCTCACTGGTATCTATTCTTTTATTTGTTGACTAAAGAGATCCATCTCATGTTTTAATATAATATCATCAAATTTTGCATTAAGAAAAATTTTCGTCTATATTTGGGTACGCGGCCCCCCCAGAACTGAAATCCTGGATCCGCCCCTGCAAGGCAGGCCACGGATATTACCTCCTGTGTATAAAAGATTAGTTGTATGACCTCGTTCCATACGAATTAGAAATAATATGGATGACGGTCGAGAAGGATTAGGAGGAAAATAAGTATAGTATGTGCGATCAACCGGGCCACAACAAAAGCAGTTGTCCAACTAGGCTTAGGTATTGATTATTTCGGGCTTAGTTGTATGGAATATATCGCTTGTGGTTTTTGTAATATATAATCTTTTATTTTTAATCTTGAATATGTGACAATCGTTATGCATGTTCTATTCCTATTTTGCTTTTCTATGCTTGATGTATTCTTTACTTAACTTTGAATATTAAATACATATGATTAAGTCATTCAACTTTAAAATCTAATGTATTGTATTTTAATCTCAGATATATCAATTATGGATCCAAAACCGATGCAGGCCGACTTATTATACCTTCAGACAGATCATTGTTCACACAAGATTGGCTTGGGACATGTAAAAAATATTGTGTATTTTTCTTATTTTTGGCGCTAGCTAGTTTCAATTTTTCTCAATAAATTTTCTCAATCTTGATTAATGTGCAGCCCGTAGTAAAAATCAGCATAGTGAACCATTTCCAGAGTCACTCGGGCTGGGAGATGGAGGATAATCGAGTCAGACATGGCCGTTGGTGTTTTAAGCCCCCCGCAAAAATCCCGCTTTGCTTTACTCTTACATTATCTCTTTTAAATATTATTAATTATCCATAATTTAGCACTACCTGTTGAATTTTACCTTTAGAATTCATGCCCGATAGATTTGATAGCTTATCTTTTACTTCACTCGTTCTGAGTTGTGAGTTCTTCTCTGGTAACAAACGTATCTGTCTCCGATGTTACTATCATAAAACTAGAGATATTGTAGAGTTATTGTAGATAAACCTCTTCCACTTTCAAAGTATAATTTACACCCACAACTCCCCCCTGGCAACCCAAAGCCCAAGCACCCAAAAGAAGCAAAAAAAGAAAAAAAGAGTTTTTCTCACTAATAGAATTAACATAATTAAAATCTGAAGGGAAAATAATTTAAAATGACCATACTACCCCTAAGACATTAAAAATTTTATCATGGTATTCTTTTTTAACTTTTTGATTAAAAATAATTTCATCTTCATTGCTAAGTTGACATGCAAACCTAATTTTTTTTTCTTTTTTCTTTAAATACTAAATTCTTTTATTTTCTGCTTATCCGTACTTATAACGTTTGAAACAGTTGAAACTTTTGAATTTTTTTTAAAGATTAGTTTTCTCATCAAAACTCATCGAATTAAAGTCTAGTATTTTGATTGGGTTGAATTTTTAAACTCACGTGATTTTTTTTCAACAAGAGTATTTTAGTCGCATATTTTAAATTAATAAGATTAGGGGGTTCATTTGAAAAATCTAGAAGAATAAAGGGTGTTTTCTAAGACACCCACATTTAAGAGAGGTTTAGTCATATTCTAAAAATTGAGAGGGGTTATCTATAATACCCTCAAATGTAAGGGGTGTTTCTAAATTAAAATAGCTGAGAAGAGTTTTCCGAGACAAACCCCGAAGTTGAAGTGGGTTTTTTTTTTCTAAAATTAACCCCTTAATTTAATAAAATTGGACTAAGGGCCTAAGGCCCTCGTGCTCCAAAATTCTTTTGCTAAGTAGAGAGCAAATCAATGAGGTCAGCCATCAACCACTTTCACTCATTTATTTTCTATTTTTAAACAGGAACAACGAGCAACATCATCCTCCTCGTTCCCAACCTCAGAACCGGCGCAAGGTTCCCCGTCTTCGTCGGAGGCCAAAGAAACATTCTCTACAACACACTGGCGCAAACCGCCCCTCGACATCCTAAAATTTACATCCCTGCCATCCATGCTCCCTATAAATACAACCCAAACTCCACCACCAACCCAGGTCTTCAAATTTCCCTTTCCCCTTAACTGTTGTCGTAATGGAGGCCTGACCCAAGTGAGCGAAGAAGAGGCCACGTACCGATAGAAGAAGAGAGGAATTCGCTTTCCTCAGGCCCTTCTAAGCTCAGCTTAAATAAATAAATTAAATAGATATAAAAAATAAAATGGGGAACGATAGTAAGCCCATTTCCTTGGAGGATGTCAAGAATGAGACGGTGGATCTCGTGAGTGTTCGATGTGTTTATGTTTTTTGCTTCGTCGGGTTTTTGTGTTTAGAGATGTTCCTCTCTTTTTTTTTTAATCGTATTGTGTTTGGTTTGCAGGAGAAGGTTCCTGTCGAGGAAGTGTTCGAGAACCTGAAATGTAGCAGGGAGGGGCTCTCCTCTGAAGAGGGGGAAAAGCGCCTGCAAATATTTGGCTACAACAAGCTCGAGGAGAAAGAGGTATGCATACAATGATTCCTTCACTAGTACTTAACGTCCTTTTAACTAATTTATTAACACCTAGCCTATAGGGATGTTATCTGCAATTTATCTATTTTTTTCTGAATATTGTGATTTTAAAATCAAAATACATTTAAACTTAATCAGTCCATGTTATCATCGTAAGAGTACTCAGCAGACAACGATAAGAAAAAACTGTCTAGTTAAAGCATTCTTCGTTTAATTGGCAGGTAGGCATTAGAGATACCGCTAAATTAATTTTATGTTTATTGTTTACTAGACTATTGTGATTTGTTCTGAATAAGAAATATATAAATATAGTTTATATAGATAAAATAGAATTATACTAGACATACATCACTTCCATTTAAATAATTGTCCTAGGATTACCACTATCGTACTTTTTATTATAATTTCGAGAAGTTCCAAATCTAATAAATTGCAGAATCATCTACAAAATGATACACATTATGGGGGGGTGGGAATTTTCAAATTGTATTGTTTCCCCATCTAGGATCAACTAGTGATCCCAAAACTTTGCTATTAACACTAATCAAAGGGTATCCTTTCGCCAAGTCAGCTGCTCAGTGAACATTATCTTACTTTATGAATTTCTCGAAAATGTTTCTCCTATAATGTAGGCGAACGTAATATTCTTTAAGTTTTTTTTTTCAATTATAATGTATATAATTCGAAGACTGAACTAGTTGTGTTGATTACAGGATAGCAAGCTCATCAAGTTCTTGGGCTTCATGTGGAATCCCCTCTCATGGGTCATGGAGATCGCAGCCATCATGGCCATCGCCTTGGCCAATGGAGGAGTAAGTTATTCCTTGTATTTTTTACCTTATTATTCTTTTCTTACTTTAGAAAAAACGCCAATGACAATATCAATGCATTCAATATCAGGGCAAGCCCGCAGACTGGCAAGATTTCGTCGGAATTGTGGTCCTCCTCATAATCAACTCCACCATCAGCTTCGTCGAGGAGAATAACGCCGGCAATGCCGCAGCTGCCCTCATGGCCGGCCTCGCCCCCAAGACCAAGGTGTTGCGGGACGGAAAGTGGTCGGAGCAGGAGGCGTCGATCCTTGTCCCTGGTGATATTGTCAGCATCAAGCTCGGAGATATCGTCCCCGCTGATGCGAGGTTGTTGGAGGGTGATCCGTTGAAGATCGATCAGTCCGCGCTTACCGGTGAGTCTCTCCCCGTTACGAGGATGCCCGGCGATGAGGTTTTCTCCGGATCCACCTGCAAGCAGGGTGAGATCGAGGCAGTTGTTATTGCCACCGGTGTTCATACTTTCTTTGGGAAGGCCGCTCACCTTGTCGATAATACTAACAATGTCGGTCATTTCCAGAAGGTACGATAAAGTCTATTTTCTCAATCTTAATTGTTATACAAAATGATGACATAAAAAATTTTATTCCAAAAGTTTGGGATTAGCTATATGAATATTGCTCTTTCATTTAATTATATATCAACATTGTTTTAGATACCTACTCCTGATACTTTTTCACTCATAATAACTCTATTCGTCCTTTTAAATAATGCATTTCATGGTCTTTATTGGTCATGAGTAAGCTATCTCAATTGATTCTTTCTCATTTTATACTCAAAACAAGTAATCAATTTCTACGATCATTTAAATGCAAAATTTGTGTGTGTGTGTGCTGAGACATACATTTTGGCTCATGGTTAAGGTTCTCACCAGTATCGGTAACTTCTGCATTTGCTCCATTGCGGTCGGGATGTTGATCGAGATCATTGTCATGTACCCGGTCCAAAAGAGGAAATACAGAGATGGGATCGACAATCTCTTGGTCCTCCTCATCGGAGGTATCCCGATCGCCATGCCCACAGTGCTGTCGGTCACCATGGCCATCGGCTCACATAGGCTGTCAGAGCAGGGGGCTATCACCAAGAGGATGACGGCCATTGAGGAGATGGCAGGTATGGACGTCCTCTGCAGTGACAAGACCGGGACTCTAACCCTCAACAAGCTCACCGTCGACAAGAGCCTCATCGAGGTCTTCGCCAAGGGTGTCGACAGAGACGGAGTTGTTTTGTATGCTGCGAGGGCCTCTAGGATGGAGAACCAGGACGCTATTGATGCTTCCATTGTCAACATGCTCGCTGATCCTAAGGAGGTAATCAAAGATATTATTTTTTTTGTACACGCAAACAGAAGTATCGGGGTCAGTTAAGTAGCAACTCCCAAAACAAGTTTGAGGCAAGTTCGACTCAAATTTGGACAGAAGATGGACCAAAACAAAACCAATTTGAGACAACTTTGACTCAAAAGAAAACCAGTTTAAGTCGTGGTCCATTTTTTTTGCAAACTAGGACTAGGACTTAAACTGGTTTTCTTCCACTAACCTAGTTTAAGTGAAGTTACCAAACAGGCTCTCATATCCAATACTTATATATCTCAAATTTATATTGTTAAGTAGGCGAGAGCCGGGATCAAGGAGGTGCACTTCCTTCCCTTCAACCCAGTCGAGAAGCGCACGGCCATCACCTACATCGACGAGAGCGGAAAATGGCACAGGGCAAGCAAAGGTGCACCCGAACAGATCATCGACCTCTGCAACATGACCAAAGACGCCAAGCTTAAGGTCCACAAGATGATTGATCAGTTTGCTGATCGTGGCCTTAGATCATTGGGTGTTGCAACGCAAGAAGTCCCAGAGGCGACCAAGGAGAGCGAGGGCGCACCGTGGCAGTTCGTGGGGTTGCTCCCGCTCTTCGATCCACCGAGGCACGACAGTGCTGAGACCATCCGTCGTGCCCTAAACCTCGGCGTCAATGTCAAGATGATCACAGGTGATCAGCTCGCTATCGGTAAAGAGACCGGAAGAAGGCTTGGTATGGGGACTAACATGTACCCGTCCACTATTCTTCTTGGTGACAAGAACAACGAGCTTGACATTGATGAGCTTATCGAGAAGGCTGACGGATTTGCAGGAGTCTTCCCAGGTATGCAGCATATATTCAAAATCTGAATATATTATAATTCTGAAGTTACAGTTAAGATTGAGAGTACATACATTGAGGGTTATCTGTATACACAGAGCACAAGTACGAGATCGTGAAGAGGCTACAAGACAGGAAGCATATCTGTGGTATGACGGGTGACGGTGTCAACGACGCTCCGGCCCTGAAGAAGGCTGACATTGGTATCGCCGTCGATGATGCGACCGATGCTGCACGAAGTGCCTCTGACATCGTTCTCACGGAGCCCGGTCTGAGCGTCATCGTCAGTGCAGTCCTAACTAGCCGTGCCATCTTCCAGAGGATGAAGAACTACACCATCTACGCTGTATCCATCACCATCCGTATTGTCTTTGGCTTCATGCTCATCGCCCTCATCTGGAAGTTTGACTTCTCTCCCTTCATGGTCCTCATTATCGCCATTCTTAACGATGGTACCATCATGACCATCTCCAAGGATCGCGTCAAGCCCTCGCCTCTCCCTGACTCCTGGAAACTCAAGGAGATCTTTGCCACTGGAATCGTTCTTGGAGCCTACCAAGCGATCATCACCGTTGTCTTCTTCTATCTTGTCCACGACACCGACTTCTTCCCTGTTAGTACCTATCTTATTCTCATCCATCACGAACCAGTACGCAACATTTTTGCTCAAGCGACGATGTTGTTTTCCTCCTACAGGAGAAATTCGGAGTGAAGGAGATCAGATACAACCCGGATGAGCTCACAGCGGCACTCTACCTCCAAGTGAGCATCATCAGTCAAGCTCTGATTTTTGTCACCCGATCAAGGAGCTGGTCCTTCATTGAGCGGCCAGGGTTCCTGCTCGTCTTCGCCTTCTTCGCTGCACAGCTTGTGGCCACCTGCATCGCTGTGTACGCCAGCTGGAGCTTTGCGAGGATCCGAGGCATCGGATGGGGATGGGCGGCAATCATCTGGGTCTTCACCGTCATCACCTACATCCCTCAAGATATCCTCAAGTTCATCATTCGTTACGCCCTCAGTGGCAAAGCCTGGGACACCCTCATCCAAAACAAGGTAGCACTTTCTCGTACTTTTGGATTAGTTACACTCAGGCACTCTGAAGTACAGCGCAATTACACGAGTGATCATGGAGTCTGCATGATTACTATCAATTATTTAAGGAGTACCTGTGTTGATACGGAGACTTTAGGGTTTCCCCTGCAATTATATCAAAGCTCAGGGCATACCTGAAGATAATTAATTCTTTACTTTTTCATCATGTCACCTGTAGCTGGTGTTTAATCCGGGACCGAATTGAGTTTATATGTTTTTATGCGTAGACGGCTTTCACTTCCAAGAAAGACTACGGAAAGGGAGAGAGGGAGGCGCAGTGGGCTTTGGCTCAGAGAACCCTGCATGGGCTCGACACGCCAGGGCTCTTCAACGACAAGAGCGACTACAGAGAGCTGTCGGAGATCGCTGAGCAGGCGAAGAAGCGTGCCGAGGTTGCCAGGCTCAGGGAGCTGCACACGCTCAAGGGCCGCGTTGAGTCTGTGGTGAAGACGAAGGGTTTGGATATTGAGGCCATCCAGCAGAGCTACACTGTTTAACTCCAGGGATCCAAAATTTTTTTTTCTTTGATTTAATTCCCAGTTTTTTTTTCTCCTTTTTTTCCCTTTTTTAAAGCGAAAAGGGATATGAGGTGTAATTGGGCTGAAAGAAACAGGGCAGGGATTTGGCTTTTAGGCTATTTGAAGAGAGAAGGTAGAGAGAAATGGGCTGTTTATTTATATATGATATTATTACCCTCGCTGGTATTTCTATCACGAGTCGTTCCTCATTCTCGTGAATCTGCTTCTTGTTGCTCTTTTCTCCCTGTTCTCCGTGCTTGCTGGATCTGGGGGCCTTGAGGAGAGAATACGCTTTACATTCTCTTTTACTGAAAAAACACAAAACCCGAACAAAAGATGAGGAAGATTTTTTGTTGAATTGAAAATAGTTAAGGGAGATTATCTTAAAAAAACGTAGGTGCGCGTGCGGAGTTCTTAAATCATCTAAAATGAAACAATTGTGAGATACTAGTCTCGACTTCGTCTACATGGATCCTAACGTTAAGGTCCTGTTGTAATAAGGTATCACTATATGATATTGATCTGATTAAGGAGCTGAAAGCAGGAGCTCCTGACAATAAAGAGAAACCTCACAAAACCCGCGACTCGAGGAAGGACGCGATCTTGAAGGTAGCGGAGTTGAAGGCAGCCGATTCTTCTTCGGTTCTTTCGACGATGGACGGGATGAGCCCTCCGAGTAAAGGAATCATCTCCTATTCTTTCAACGATGGACCGCAGGAGCCCTGCTCTGGCTTCAACGCATCACAGCCTCCAACTGCTCTACCCCTTCCCTCCGCCTTACACCTATCGCTGTCGCTGCCGCCTCCTCTGCCTCTTCCTTCTACCTCACAGGTGACCGAGAACGTGATGATCGCAGCCAAAACCCTACGGTGGTTGCTCGGGCCTACGAGCGTGAAGACAGCCGTCTTTTGGTGCGGCCATCAGAAGTTTAGGGTTGTTACTTTGATATACTGTACATTTTTGAAATAAAAAGGTCGATTATACTTTCTATTTGCTCTCGGCTTTCTTCTTTGTATTTCCAATTGGATTTTTGAGATCTTTAAGTATTTTCCAAACAATTCTTTTGAAAGAAATCCCAATATTTTTAAGATTGAATGTTAATGGTAAGATTATTTTTGTTAAATTTAATGTTTTTCTACTAATTTTAAGAGTACGTAGGGTGTTAACTTCAAATTTGAAGCGTCAACTTTAAACTTTGAGTGTTAGTTTTAAATTTGAATAATATTCCTGTCAGAACACGTTGTAGTACGGGATCATCTCATCCCTTCATTTTGATTTTGCAACTCCCTGAAGAGCTTTGCTACAGTGACCCAAAATATGGGACCAATGGAGGGGACAAGTGAGATGTCCCCTTCCTATTGGATTATGAGTTGACTATCATTAATGATGACCAACTCATTATCCAATAGGAGGGGAACACTTCACTTGTCCCTCTACAGCTCTACTACCCCAGCTGCTGCTATCAAAAAAAAATAACGCTAGGGACACACCATGAACCACACTCTCAACCACACCCCAAGACTCTCTATAGTGCTAGTGGGCCATGCATGATATTTTAAAAAAAAATATCATACATGACCCACTAGCACTATAGAGAGTGTAGGGGTGTGGTTGAGAATGTGGTTCATGATGTGCCCCTAGTGGGACTCTATCAAAAAGGCAGGGATCGTCCTGTTTGGATTTACACACTATAAACTTTGAGTGTTAACTTTAAATTTTGGCAATTAATTTTAAAATTGAAGTGTTTACTTTAAATTTTGAAGTTGAAGTGCTTACTTCAAATTTTAAAGTTGAAGTGTTTACTTTAAATTTCGAGTTAAAATATTTAAGATTTAAAATTCAACACTAAAAATTTATAGTTAACACGTTAAACTTGAAGTTAACACTTAAACTTTAAAAATTGCCACATAACATTGAAAATTAGCATCTTACATTTAAAGTTAAACACTTAAAGGTTAACACGGATGAGAGAGGAGGTAGGAAGTGGTTGGTGAGGTCGGACAAGTGGGGAGGGCAGAGGTGCAGGAGGCCGATAAGGAAGAATCGTGGACGGAAGAGAGTGATGATGGAATTTTAATACCAAAATCTTGCTAAAGATTGGGGGGGGGGGGGGGGGGGGGGGGGAAACCAATGATATGGAGGCCGCAACAAAAAGAACAAACTGGTAATTTAAGCTTTTTTTTTTTTTATTGAGATCATGGGTGTGCCAAGTAAAAGAATTTTAATGCAACAAAGCCGAGCTTTGTTGTGGGATGTTCAATTAAAGAACTTCGGCTAAAACAACCCGATTTGGAACCAACTGGTGGGGGGTAGTCCGGTAGTGTCCCATTTTCCCAACAAGGTTAACATTGTTGGATGAGTGAAACCATTTCCAGAATTTTCCTAAAACACCACTTTTCTCTCATAAATCCACTTAAAACTGCCTACAAAATAATAAAAGCGAGTGGGTAACTAGATACTGAAAGTGATGGTGTCAGGTGGTAACATGAGGCCAAAATGTAGTTACGAGGTAAGAAAAACAAGGATCGAATTTAGGACAAATTTTCAAAAACAATCTGTTTAGAAACTTATAACTTATTTAGAAACTAGTTACCAAATTCGACCCAATTTCAGCCAACTTGCTGAAACGAAAAAATTTTCAAAACTTCACGGGTCATCAAGTCCTGTAAAATTTAAGCGCCAGATAATCAGGTTTAAGGGAGTTTAAACTTCACGGACTTCTTTTTTTCACCAAATTCCACCCAGTTTCTTGAACTATTATATTCGTCTGGCTCTGAAACTTGGTCGAATTTGGTGAGTATTTTTTAAATAGATCGTTTTTTTTTAGAACATGTTTCGAAATTGGGCTAAATTGAAAATTTATCCACGAATAAAATAGTTCAGGGGGTAAGGTAAAATGGGGCTAAAACGCGCAGTATTTTTTATCTCTCGACTCATTTACTAACACTTAACCTTCTGGAAAATGCCAGTCCACTGATGACGAGTTTTAGCATTTGAAAATCTGTAGAGAAGGAGATCATCGCAATTCACCCAATTATTTTACACGCATTTCCTCCCTCGATCACTTAAAACTTGAAACCTAGCGAATTAGCATTGCTTTTATCCACTGGCAACATTGCCGCAGAAATCAAAATCAAATGAAAGCACCAACAACAGAACGTTCAATCATCCTTCAAAATAGACATCGACAATAAATCCGAGATCGTCTCGGAATTAAATAAAATCCATTCTACCCAACGAAACTGACATGATATCTCGAAATTACTTCCATTTTTCTTTTAAAAGAAAATTTTCCTGCTAGATTGAGAGAAGGAAATGACCTAGTCGCCCCTCTCAAAAACCCAGCTTGGTGCGGCGCCAGTGCCTGCGCTTCGCGTTGTACCTGACAAATTACAACAAAGACCAGAAGCAAGCGATCAAAAACTTGCACCAAAACAAAAAAAAAATAAAGAAAAAATAAAGAAAAAAAGAGGCCGGGCGATGGGGAGCTGAGACCTGATCGTGTTATCGGTCCGCATACGGATCCAATGGGGAATGGGCCTGTTCTGCCTCATCTTCTTCGCCAGCTTCTTCTTGATCACGAACGACTTGTGCGAAGGCTGCAGAGAAATCGAAAAAAGGATGAGAAACCCTGATTCGCGAAAATTAGGGAAGAAGCGAGATCGAGGGAGACCTACCATTTTCGCTGTCAGACGATGGAGGCGGCGGGAACCCTAAACAGTGAGGAGACGAGATTGGCTCGTTTATTATATAGGGTTGCTTTTGGAAAAGCCTATCGCCAACCTGGGTTTTGCCACAGAGTCCGATAACATTGGCCCAAGCTTGTTAACAGGCTAGACCCAAATGAGTTAGCCCATACCTCATGTATCAACTGCTACTCTTTTTATTGTAATTTTTTTTCGCCCTATTAAGTTGTGAAACCTTAAACTTGAGAACATAATATAACATGTATATACGGTCAAAACATGTCCAAGTTGTTTAATATTTTATTTATAAATAGTTCATGTATTCAATGATCCAAATTTTAAATTTGGATATCTACTGTCCGCAATTTATATCGCTCAGCTCATTATATTAATGTCTATATGGTAACATCACTTGCAGCATCAAAAGAGAATGCAAGAAAGTAACGTCTGTACTCACTCGTAGAGAAAGACGATTAGGGAATCGGGAAGTCTGAAGTTAATAAAAGGAAAGTGAAAAATCTATACGCTTACAGCACCTGGCTGCTATCAGCGGTAAGAAGCCAAACAGAGATAAACAGTACAATGAGGGATTAAGGTGGCTATGAGGTGTCTTAAATATCTTAAATCTTCTCTGACACCTGACGAGCCTTTTTTAACCTAGAAACAGCCTCTTCAACAAGTAACCTGTTTCTCTCCATACAATAAGGGGAAAGAAGTCAATACTGTATTACAATGAAAGAGTCCGCCAACAAGCTATATTTTGCTTATTGTAGCTGCTTCGACGCTAAACTTGCAGCTTTTACTGAAAGAAACCCATATCAAATGGTCCAATGCTGCACAAAATGTAAACATCGTGAACACACCTGACCATTCGGATCACGGAAACAAACACGCATCAAGATGGCTCTCACACACCAACCATTCAACCAAACCAACACAAAGAGGTAGAAGATGCCGGAATTATCTACCAACTATCAGGCAAAGAATCATGAACTGGTCAACAGCATTAGTTTTAACTACCGCTGAATATGAAGCTTAAACTGAGATGATGTTGTACATCACATCTGTGACAATGTAAGAGCTCTGAAATCACCAGAGATACGTATCAATGTGTACTATACACTGTGAAAAAAAATCACGACAGACCTCAGTAAAATGGCAACAGGACCAAACTGCATCAAAATAGCCTCACAAAAACGCGGCCTTCATTAGCAGTTGTCACAAACAAGAGACTGTTTACTGATGGTTACCTCTCCTGGTCTCCTTTCTCTGTTGGCGGCATTTGAGCTTTATTATCTTTACCGTCAGAAGGAAGGGGGCCATTTTTGCTACGACTAGCAGCCATTTCATTTGCTTCTAAAGGTGAAGGATCAGGTCCCATTCCTTCTTCAATTGGTAGAGTCCTTTTCGAGCCCTCTAGGGCTACATTAAGAACAATGTTCTCCTGAAAAGCTGTCTTTGGCACTGAAGATGAAGAAGCTGGTCTCTCAGTCTTTACCGTAGGATGAACCACAACTTCCAGTGGTTTAGTTATGGTTTCCGCCACAGGAGGCTTCTCATTGTATTCAACCTGAGGCTTGGAGGTTGAATTTGATGATGACCCTTGGGGTTTCTCTACTGATTTCGTCTTATTTTGTTGCTGTTTCTCAGAATCATTCTGTATTGTTGCATCGGTTAGTGTAGTAGGATTTGGTTCTGGTGCTACAGTATTTTTTGTGGCTTGTTCTTCATTTGGTCGAGGTGTAGTTTGTACTTTCGCTTTGTTATCGCCGTTGATACGCTGAGGAGGCTCTAGTAGAAGTAATGGACGGTTGACAGCTCGGCCACCACGGGTGAAGATGGTCTCTGAGAAGGGGATGTTATCCATATCAGAATCACTGTAAACTTTTTGCACCGTACGAATTGGCGTAGCAAGCCTGGCTCGGTGATGGCTAATTACTCTGAGTAAGTCCAGCAAAACGGCTTCCTATTGTATTTCAATTGAAGCGCCAAAAAAAATCTCTTTGTTAGTATGATATTGACAGGATAACCAAAGTAAGTTCCTTTTAAATGACAGATCACGTGTAGAAAATTATCAAAGAAAGAATTGAATTTATGAAATGATCCATGTGCTTCAGGTTGCCCATTGAGAGGATCATTCTCACCTTGACACAGAGATACTCCTCAAAATGCGAAGTCTTCACAAAACAGGATATCAGAATCTGTAAAAGGAAAATGCAAAAACAGCATTTAAAATAATAAACAGTAACAGTAAACTAAGGCAGTAAGATATATCATTGACAACCAAAACTAACAAGCAACAGTCCAACACTCAACATCAACAGTAGGAGAAGAACCATGAAAAAAACCATTAAATACTAAATGTTCAATCAAAAAGATTAAAAAGCAATTTAATATCAAACTTGAAAACAAATCATAGTTATGGTTCGTAGATAATAAATATATTGAATTCCAAGTAGCATAGCAACATAATAGAAAGCATGTCAAGAAAAAATTGAAATTACGAATTCGTCGAGGGAAACAAGATGTGACACACTAAAAGCTTGTAGAAAAAACTGACAAAATGGGTAATAATGATATACGGTGAAAAACACCAATAGATAGCTTAACATAGAAAAATGAATTTGCATGGAGCTTCAAATATTCATCATCTAAAAATCAGTTGGAAAGAGTCAGATATAGTAAACAACCTGTCATTCACTGTTGACTTTCGTCAACTAAAAATCAACTGGAAAGAGTCAGATCTAGTACAGAACCAATTAGTTAAGTTTCAACTTAACTGTCTTTGCAATAATACTATTCCACATGAACAGTTTGATTATGAAGTCTCGAGAACACAAATATAATGTGACTACAGCATATTTCAAGTCTCAATTAGATAAACCTTCATGAGGTACCTTTGATGATAAAACTGAACAAAAATGTGACTGAACCTAAAAAGTATCAAAAGACGAAAAAAAATTATGCCATTAATAGCTCCCTAGTGCTAGTAAACTTGTGGACTGTAAGAACATAAAGATATGAAAGACTTATTTCGAAGCAGGTTTAAAGACACGAGACAGGAGTGTGTCAGCTTGAGATTTAATACATGGAGAGTGGACATCCAAGAGAAATGGTAAATCAAAGGTATTTATAGATATGCATTGACAGAAAGAAAATGCTTCCAGTCAACTTAATAATGTGGTGATTTAATAATTCACTAACAAACTGAACCCACAAAAAACATTAGTATTTTATCCATATAAAACAGACAGTGCACAGCGATAAAATGCATGAAAATGGTAAGCACTACCCAACAACAAAGAGGACTCAAGACAGTTAGATTAACTGCTGAAAACAGAAAAGCTATAGCTGTCACCAATCAGTTGAACAAAACAATATAATAATGTTTAAGCTACTCAAGGAGTGAGTGTATTTACCAAAAGAGCTTGATTTTCTGGGTTGATATTCTCCAGAAATACTCTTCTGTGAAGCCTCTGTTGTTCTATCTGAGGATTTTTTGCTAAAACTTTACGCATATCTGCAACTATGTTCTGCCAACAAAATTACATATTTTTAATTATCACAAAATACAAGTCAAGGGTAGTTAAACCAAATTAAATGTATCTAACATAAAAGATTTTTTTTCTCACATTAATTTTGTTAACATCCAAATGGCTGATAGCAAGATGAGTCTTAATACGCCAGTGAGTCCTCTGAGTAAGATTTCTCACAACATTAACCGTGAATTTGTGGTTAGGTATATGGATTGCTTCACGATCGTCACCCCTTATAACCGTTGGAGACCACCAACCAACATGCTGCAAGGGCAAGAAAAATATTAGAATTGGAACCTGTGAAAAATAATCTCAACAAACATATAAAAAAAATTATATCAGAGGGATGCTTCAAAATTGTTCATAAATTCTATTCAAAGAAAGCTCCCAGGGGCACATTCCAGCAGGAAAACAACAGCATCCAAAATAATTATGCCACTGTCCATCTAAGAAAAGAACAGAATGGATAAGTGTAAAAATTCACAAACCAACCTCGACAATTCCAGACACCTCATATCCCTCAATTTTAGCTTGAATCCATTCATTTGGAACAAATGGGCGTGTGGCATGAATCATAATACTCGACAGAAAGTTTGTGAATATCTGCAAAAAAAGGGAAAGTCGCTTAATGATAATCTACTGTTTAGAAGTTCAAGCATTGTCATTTATTTCCTGATTATTGCTATTTAAAGTTTCAATTATCAATATCATCATCATGTACGTCTTTCCTCATAAAGACTTATCTGGTTAAAGTGGAAAATTGATTAAATGTCAGCTGGTGCCAACGTCATGATGAGGCTCCTTGTTAAGGAAATAAGAGCCTAGAGTCGGTCTTGCTATAAATCCAAGGAAGGCTGTTGGGAGGTAGGAAACATACCATATGGATCCTGCTATCTAAAGCTCATAACCAAGAAGCAATCAGCTAAATTCTCCTAGACTTTGAAAAGGTCTAGAAGAAGTCAGATGAAGATTTGCTATAGGAAATGCAATAATTTACCGTTTTAATATACAAATAAATAAACTAGAGGTACCTCACGACCAGCAAGGGTCAGCAGCACCGTCCCAAGACCTCCAGCAGTGACCCATTTCTGGGTTGAAAACCCCAGTAACTCCATGAACAAAGAAACTGCCGCAATCCAAACTGCAGAGTACACAGCTTTACCAGCAAATTGGAAACCCATCTGCATAATAAAAACAGTTAAACAAAATGCAGAGCATGAAATTTCAATTACCACCATCACCAATGACCATATAAAATAAGATGACCGCCACTCATAGGGTCCGAGCAAGAAACTAGAGTTACCACGATAAGGAACATCTTTGATCAGACCAGTAATAAAGGATTAAAATTTCTTACATTATCAATGTGCCAATCTACAAAACCGTTAATTCGATTATTTGGGTTGGATATATGCAACTCTTCTCCTTTAAGCTCCAATATGGTCCATTTCCTCATTTCCCAAGCACTTCAAACGCAAATCTAAATATCACCAGACCTTAGAGCAGTTCCCATTTTCTCTTTACTGGGCAACGATCACACTTTTTAAACCTAGCCTAGTTCGTTTGAAAGTATATCTGTGATTCCTATATGGTTCTCAAACATAAAATAAATGTAAAAATAATTTATAAAAACAGCTCGTCCGCCTTGCTTTAGTTTCCTCCTCTTAGTCCGATAGATCTTCACTTCAACACAGCTACCATTACTTAGATCTCCACTGCTTCTCTCTCTAAATTTGGCTAGCTCATATGTCCTTCTCTTCTCAAATTAATCTCCTGCACAACTTATTATAAGCCATCAATTTAGACTTAGTGAATTCTTCCTAGTTTTCCTTTTTGCTGAGTAACATCTCAAGGTTTTCCATCATTTGCATCTTATGTAAAGCTTTCTTAATGTACTTTTCTTAATTACTTTTAGCACTTTTTCATGCCATCAACAATATTGTTTACGGAGAAAATTGATTGTTTCATTGCGGGATTCATTACAAACTTCAGACGTTTACAACGAAAACAAAAATTAGTCTTTTTATAAGACCTTTACACAATGAAAACAAACAAAAGTACAATTCTCTTCAAACAGCGCAGAGATCGTTTATCGGTCTTCTGCTTGTGTGGGATCTTGGCCTGTGACGGGGACGTCAATATCCGTGGACCACCGTCGATCAGATCTGATTGCTGAAAATTGGGCAGAGCTTCGTTGATTCACGAAGGAATCAAGAAACCGTAGCGCTTATCTCGGCAACAGCGAGATAATTGCTCTTCTTAATATCACCACAACGGGGTAATCTTAAGGGACGAACACGAGAACTGCAGATCTGACGAGCTCCTCTTCTTTATGCCGACGAACTCAATCCGATCTCTCCTCCTCCTCTCTGAAATTCGTGCACTTTCAGTCTTCAATCCGACAGGGCTTCGCTAATGCTCGAGAATTCCAGATCCAGAAAAAATGAAGGCCCTGGAGCTGTATTTATAGGCTTCGGGACCCCTGTTTTTGGATAAGAATGATCGATTCACTCTTATCTTCAATCATAACCACTTAACCACGTTCTTGGATAGATTCAGATCAGTTGGAACAAATCCAGGTGGTTAACGTCGAAAAACGGCTCAAAACAGCCAAAAACAGCATTCTGGGGGTTGCGGACACCCGTGGGTGTCTCGGCTTGGCCGAGACACCAGTGAGTGTCTCGGGTATTTTGACCTTAACTTTCTCATATGACCTCCAAATGACCTGATCCAAGAACCTTAACTTTCTCATATGACCTCCAAATGACCTGATCCAAGATGCATTAGAAAGCTGACAAAGAGATCTACAACTTTTATGTTTTGAGTTTCTTCAGATTCGAATCGGATCATGGTCAAAATCGTCATTCTTCTCCGAGACACTTACACTGTCTCGGAGTTTGTACTATCTTTGGTATTTTGGCTTTATCTTTCTCATATGATCTCCAAATGACCTGATCCAAGATGCATTGGAAGGATAACGAGGATATCTACAACTTTCATGTTTTGAGTTTCTTCGGATTCGAATCCAATCATGGTCAAAATCGCTCTACAAGTTCCGAGACACCCATTGGCCGAGACACCAATGGGTGTTCCGTCCGTTTTCGTCGTATCTTCGTCGTCCGAACTCGGAATCATGTGATTCAAGATGCGTTAGAAAGCCGTCGAGAAGATCTACAAGCTCCCATAATTGAATCATATGTAAAGTGGACAAGACATGAGAGGCGCTCCGCCTTTTGCAAGCGATGCAGGGTTTCCGATCAGCTCGTGTTTCCGTCATTCCGAAGTTCCATCGTTTCGCATGGTCTGTCGACTTACTTCATGTGTTTGTCATCGTCAAATGATTTCCTGTGACTTGGATAGTGACATTCATCATATTCTTTCTGTCTCGAGCCGTGTGCGGGGACCTATAGGTAATTTTCGACGCCTACAAATATCCTCTACAGAAAATCCCACCTACTCCGATCCCTCTTTTATCTTGCACTTTTTATAAAAGTTGGCATTTTTATTCCGAAAAATACTAATGATCCAGGACTGATAGGAAAGAAGTGGAATCTAGGGGACAAGGAAGACAAACTGAGAGTATAGAGACAATGGTTATAAAAGGACCAGAATGTAAAATAGAAACAATCAGTTGCAAGTCTAACAATCCATTTTTTTGCATAACAAATATGTCCTGATTATATGTTCAGTAATTATATCAAATAAAAGGATAAAAATAAAATAAATACTCTCACAAAAACACAATCTAAAACATAATTCTTGCATATTCAAATAAGAAAAGGTAGACCCTATCTAATCTCAAGTGAATTAAAACGTGAATCCTAATGGATCTGATAAATTGAAGTTTGTAACAGATCTGATGCATTAATTACTATCATCATCTATATTTTATTTTCGACTCATCATCATATTATCTAACGAGTTTATATTTCTTTATAAATTCCACCTAGTAATTATTTTCTTACACATATTTTTTTATGTCATCCTCTTTGTCAGCATATGATACATTTCTGATACCATCAACGTATGTTATGGTTCCCATGACAAATTACATATGATACATAGTTTATTTGGTTAGCAGGAATGATGAGTATGGGAAAGAAAGACTAATAAGAAATAGTACAGTGAGAAGACAAATTATTTATTAGAGACAATTATCTTTTGTAGATAGTGCATAATTACAAGTGTTTTTTTCCAGTTTACATTCCCAATTATGAAGGACTATGAACTATGAAGTGTGAAACCGCAACTACTTTCAGCAGGAAAAGTAAAATGTACAACTTGCTTTAGAGAGAAGTGTTAATATATTGTAATAAATAAGAACTTCCATATCACAATATTTTTAAGAACGTGAAAGAAACAGTATGTTGTAATTAAAATACAATATTTAGATCAATGTTCTAGAAAACTTGCTTAAGAACTCTATATCAATTGGAGGATATTATCCTCTCCTATTAATCTATCTCAACCAGAAAGCCATGAGTCATCTGGGTGCAACATCAACAATGAACCGGTAAACAAAGGAAAGAATGGGAATTTTGCCTAATAACGAAAAAGATAACAGCATACATTTCTGGTATCATCTGAGGTGCTCTTCTCCATGAAGAATTTTTGTGTTTGCTGAATCAAGCTGCACGCAATAAACATAACCAGTCACATAATCAGATACAAAACTGGCAAAAAAAATTTGGTAACAACACAAATTTTGATGAGAATAAGAATTTTCAAATTTGAAGAGTGCAAGGTACAATTGCAGAGGGTATGAGGCTGTGCCAAAGCCTCATTTATATACTTGAGTACAAGGTACAATTGCAAAGGGAATAAGAATTTTATGCCATAGCAGAATCTAATAAACCTAATGAACGGTGAGTAGTGTGCACATAATGGAACTTACCTTGTTAAACAATATGCAAAGGCCAGTACAGTTGACAGTGATTGTACAAAGTTCAAAAGGCGCCTCTTAACAGTTTGGCTTGTTGCTGAAGGTAAAACTACAGGGTCCAGTGCCCTATAAAATAAGAAAGCTAAAATTACTCTTACATTTACTACGTTCATAATGTGTTGTTTATGAGGACTTCTTTATATAAGAGACGGATTAGAAATATCAGCATGCCTGCATACTAGTGTCGCTCCAGTCCAAAGCAGCAGTGGCTGAAGGTATGACGTAAATACATAGTGTGTTTTACTCTTGTTCCAGTTTGCATCATTGCGCTGTAAGACATTAGTAATATGATACTTTTCAGAATCTGAAAAGGTGTTCAATTGATAATTCACAAAGGGAAAGAGAAGGAGAGCACAAAAACATACATGAAAAAACAAACTTCTGCTGTGACGAATAAGTGGTCCCAGACCCCACACTGCAAAAGCAAGGATCCCAATTGCTGGGGCTAATCGCATCGCAAGAGGACTTTCCTTTATGACAATATAAGATCCACTCAAAAAAGTACCTTCCTTCAAGACATTATAAGACCTAATCACAAGAAACCTTTTGTTCAGAGGATTATCTGACGCAGAAAATAATAAGACATAAAGTTTATGAGGGTTGTGTGTGCATTTTGTGTTTTTCATGGATCATTTGCCAGCAGAGCAAAACTTCCCATCCTTTAAATTAAGTCGTTGGTCAAAACATACGTTCCAATTTGATGATTCTAGTATTAAACTGTTCATGAGGGTTATGGCACAGTGAGGGAAGTTTTAAATCACTTATCAATTATCACATTTGTTCTGCAACTCAAGAGCTATTAATTTCGGGACTAGTAGATGCAGAATGAGAATGTCTCAAACCACGCGATTTATCATCCTGTAAAAATTTGACAGGAATATCATGATAACAATGTGCATCATCCATTGCCGTATAAAGTCAGAAAAAGTAATGAATGGGACATGATCTTAAAATAAGTGTTGATAAATATCTTATCTGCATGTCAAAATAGATGTGCCAATCTACAGGTCCCATGGATGAGTTATATGAAGAAAGAGAACGCAATAAGCTGATATATCAAGCAGATCATCACCAAGATTGCTTGTTAAAACTATCAGAAACTTAACATGCATGACTAGTTTACGGGCCATGTAATTAAGCGTGAGTTATAGATATTTTCCTTCATTCTTTCTGAGAGGAATAAAAGGGGCGGTGAAGACACGGGTGGTATACATGCAGCTCACCATAAGGTTGTAATGTATGTGTATGCATGCAAACATGCAGGGTAAAGGTAGTTCACACAACTATCAATTGGGTTGTAAATTTCACGTTTTATCCAGCCATGTATATATGTATCGGTATATAACATGTATGTATATGTGTATATGTGAAACTGGGACGCATTTATCAAAATCCAGAAAGCAGCAGCTAAGAATATCTCACACCATCTGCCATAAGAACATGGACAAGCCAAATTTTAAAGGAAGAGGTGTAGCAGTTTGATCAGCACAAGAATCATCTACCGCAGGCCATTTTTAAAATCATTGTGCAGATACCAGTTGTCATTTACAGCTGAAGTAGCGTATCATTAAGAATATAAAGCCTATTCAACACTAGAAAGAATTTAACTAGACACAGAAGGTTGAGTTTGTTCAGGTGAAGAAAATCTCTTGCTTCAGTTTGAGCTACAAATTGTATATAAATGATACTATGATAGACCTCATAAGTACATACCAAGAGTCCAAGACAATTCAAGCATGTCTTTCTACACCTCACATACTTCTATCCCTTCTCTTGTCTTCCACAATTTCATTAAAGTTCGAAATGTTTGCTAAGTTGAGTTACATGAGGCATGTATGATCACTCATCAAAGTTTATGACTCGCAGCATTTGGAGCTTGAAATCCATTTCTTGAGTCTCCAATGGTTATAATTGGACTCAAATATGCATGAGTAAAGTAGGATCTGACAGATAATATGAGGTCGTTGTGAATGTTTAGGCACATAAGCATGGGGTTGGCAGCAAGGAAACCTTTCAAATACATCTATCAACCAATTCCGATGACAGAACTTTCATTGACAGATCTCTCCTCGTGTCTTTGCTTTCTTTCACAGGAACATTACAATTTTATAGTTCATGTTTATTAGTTATGTTGCGTGTGCCATTATACCTTGTCGCATGTCGTTTCATGTTGGCATATTTATTTGTTACTGAAAGCACTTATGTAATGAGCAATTTGCAATGAGATCGAAATAAGTATACTTCTTGTTGAAGACAGATGAAAGTATAGTACCTAGACAAAGCCAAGGCGGTGTTCTTCAAAAGAGGTAGCGCATCTGAAAAGCTTGGCATAACAAAACAATGACATGTGAAAAGGTTGTATCTAGATGAGGCACGTTGCCGTGGCCTGTATATCCTATCTGATACATGGAGAATCCAAATGTCTTGTCGCTGCATATAAGATAAATCTCATTAGATCTTCATCCGCATAAAACAGACCCAAAAACATACTCGACAAAAGAAAAGACAGTTAAACATCCCAAGCACTTCCCCACCATCCCTCCCACTCTCGAACTATGTGCTTCAGCTTTGAGGTAGAATAAACGAAAGAATTAGGACCTTGGAAATGTCCAACAAAGTGAAACAACGTAATCCTATTACACGCAAGAAAGCATCTCTCTCCATAAAATGGAAGCAAACGTTGATAGGGCTTTATTCATAAAATCATAAAAGGAACCCTAGCCGCAGCCGCATCAGTTAGGTTAACTATGCGTAGTAGTCAACTTTTTATAGTTCTAATTCAAGCTTGGCGAATCGTGCTTAGCTTGACATTTAATGAATTGAAATCTTAAAACATTTAAATCAAGAATTACATCACTTCCAAACTAAAGATTAATCTCTTAACAGAAGCATACCAAAGCGCGCGAAGATGATAAAGAAAAGCTCGGCAAGTGCGAATGGCGCCAGCTCCTCATTTCCGAGCTCTAACGATCAAGAAACAAACAAAACATAAAAAGATATACATAATTAATCGGGAAAACAAACAAATCGATGCTCGCATGAAATAATTAGGTATGTACCTTGAATTGCTTAGATCGGCCTCCACAATTCCTTATAACACCGAATTCTTGGGGCGGCAGCTGCAAAGAAACTCCGACCGCCATCGCCGAGCTCAAGTGAACGATTATTAAAGCACGAGAGACGAAGCTAAGGCTAGGGTTTCGATTTTAGGGGGGGGGGGGATGAAAAAAAAAATTAGGGCTTTTTTCCCTCTTCTCCGTGTATTTTGAGAAGCGGGGAAATGGAAGAACGATGGAAGTTAGGAGCCGAGGAAAATCGAAAGTGTAATTATGGAGCAGTGCACGGATCCGATGATGGCATTGGAGCGGGAGTCCCGACAACATTCGCCCCGTCGACAATGAAAATGGCATCTGGTGCGTGTTGGTATGTGGATGGGCAGTTTAGCTGTTTTCTGTTTTCTCTGTGTAGCTAACAGAAATTTGAGGTCCCCGCTTATTACACCTTCTCCACGAGAGTGGGGATTTTTTTTCTCGGGGGCAATACCCAATGCGGGCACGTGCTATGCGCGTAAAGAGTAAAGGGCTATATAGAATAGATTTTTCCCTTTTAACAATTTCCTCCAAAATGGACTCTGTTAAAGTTTAATTATAAAACTTGATCTAATTTCAGTCACGTTAACATCACTGGTTGAAATTGAATCAATTTAAAAAAATAAACTTTACAAATTAGACGTGGTTAGTAACACCATCTAATTAGGAAATAGCGAATTAAGTTATTATATATAAATGAGTTTGAGAAACTCTTAAATAAAAAAAGAGATTAGATGATTACATAGTTCAAAATAGTCGATATTGGCAACCCTGACTATTTTGAACTCTGTTTTAATGATATTCTAATTAGATGGGGTTACCTACCCCGGCTGATTACAAAATATTGTTCTTTTAAATTGACCAAGTTTCAGCCATTAATACTGACATGGCTGAAACTAGATCGAATTTTATAAGTAAAATTAAAATGGGTCAAATTTTGGAAGAAAATTATAAAATGGGTCTATTTCACAAATTTGTCTATGGTATATATACTAGTTATATATAGAAACTAATTAATTTTTACTGTGAAAGAAAATAAACTTTTACTTCTCCGAATAAATAAAACAAGAGGGATGCTATCAAATAGTCACAATTCTCAACCTAACCCTCTAATCATATGTGTTAGTAGTATTGTTCACTCTTTGTATGGCGTTCTAATAGAATCCTTAGTCTAGATAAAACATGTGATGTAAATTTCTAAATATTTTGTCTCTTGTTGTTATTTATTAATTGAAATATCTGATTCAAAAAACTTAAGATATAAGTAAATAGGTGGGTAGTTGAATAAAATTTGATAGAACTTAAAAATGTTTGAGGTAGAGATGTTAATATCAAAATATATTTTACATCGATAAGTTTTTTAAAATTTTGATTATATTACTGTAGTTATTTTATAAACATTATTTATTTGTTTAAATTTAGACTTGGTTTTGTTATATCATGCAAATGGCTAAGTGTTAATCCCTAACGAGAAGCCGACGTGTGCCCCACTTTAACTAGGTACCTAATATGTCATACTGTAGAAGGGATGACCTGAGCGGCTTTAGCACCTTTTTCCGGGTCAACAGCTTTCAAGACCGACTAAAAAGGTGATACTTATTGGCCTACTCGCAGGATCGAGACAAGAGGAGTTCTTACTCGACCTACCATCCAAGTCAACCTCACTTCCCTTCAGCACTCAACCCTTCCAAGTCGACAACCTTCGAGATTGACTAGAAAGGCGGTACTTGCCGATTTCCAAAGAGCCGAGTCAGAAGGTGGTTGGTCCTCGGGCCCCCCGCTGATAGTCGATTATCATCACATTAAATATATTATTAGAGTCATCATTTCTTTAGCCCCAAAAGTCTTTGTGACTCATCAGACAGACCTTATTAGCACTATGCACAATCTATCACCCCTCACATTAAATGGTTGGGTGACTCATCTCCCTCTAGGGGTGGAAGTGAACTGAATAATTAATAAATAGTTCAGTTTTTATTCGTCCAGATATTCGATCAAGTTCGATTTGATAGTGCATTTAGTACTAAACAATTAATTTTTAGTGTTCGGCTTATAAATTATTATAAGTTAACTAAAGGCATGTTCGATTTGGTAGTTAATTAACTATTTGATATCTTTTACATTTTAGTCCTATTAATTGGGCTTATTACAAGTATTACTTATCTAAATTTTTATTTACAAATGCTACTCATATAAATAGGTAAGAATATGTTCTAGGGCTAGGGTTTTCTCCTTTGTTTAAGTTGTTTCTATCCGCCTCCACCCTTCAGCTCAGACTCCAAGGATCGATGGATCGCTCCTCTCTCCTCCCGCAGTCTCTGTCGTTCCGCTCTCTACCCTGTCAACCCCTACTCTCTTTCCCGTTGATTCTCGCTCTTTTTTCCTTTTGGCCTCCAGTCTCCGATGTGTTATTCCCCTGTCAACAACTCGAAGATCTCATCCTCCGTCGACTCTGTCTTTGCCCTCGAGTCATTCGCTACTCCCCCCCCCCACCGGACGTCCTCATTCGCCCCTCCGCTTGTGTCCCCGCCCGTCTCTACCTCCCCCAACTCATCGAAACTCTAACAACGTCGCCTTTACCTCCCCAATCAATCACCTCTTTATCAAATGTAAATCAAAGATTAAAGTTACCATTTTGCTTGATTTTTAACTTAAATTAGTTGCTAAAGATTACTTCTTTATGCCTTTTACGTATAATTTTGCAGAAAATTATTGTGGGTTTGTAATTTCCAAAATTATTTAAGTTTAATGTCTATATTTCTATAGAATGCACTATATTTTTGTTTTTTATTTCGAATAATTGATGAATAAGTATCGAATATTAAACGAATAATGTAGGAAAATTACAATGTGATTAAATGTTGTCAAATCGAATTTGAATGGTCATTTCGTATTTGACTCGAATATGGTCACGAATTCGAATATATGAAAATGGACCGAATTCGAATTCGAATGGGTAGCTATTCGCTTCGATTCGGTCGTTTACCAACCCTACCCTCTGCAACCGACATTTGTAAAGCAGATAACGATTGTTACCCATCTACCCCCTCAGATCTCCTATAAAAGAAAATTATTGTCCACTGCTGAGGATAAGCAATCTATTGCTAACAAACTAAATACTTATCTCTCTTTCTACCCCACTCAAGCTCTCTACTGACTCGATTGTCGTAGGAACCACCGGATATTCCAACTCTGACCTCTTACGTGTTTTTTATGTGTAGGACATGATTCTTGACCTAAGATTCAACCGTTTGAAGGAGATTGAGGACCGTAACCTTCTTAATCCACACATAAACTCTCTGTTAGATAACTGACATCAACATGTTTTATATAGCTTTAATAATGTTAATAATAGTGTATTGTAGTGAGTTTTAGTCCCACATTGGTTGTGAGAACACACCTCACCCTCCTCTACTTGTATAAATATATGTGTACACTCAATATCTAACTCAAGGGAAATTTACCCAAAACTCTTTCTCTCTCTTACTTTAACATGGTATCAGAGCTAGAGTTATTATTATTTCCCTTGAGTTAAATATTGAGTGTACACATATATTTATACAAGTAGAGGAGGGTGAGGTGTGTTCTCACAACCAACGTGAGACTAAAACCCACTATAATACACTATTATCAATAACCAACAATCCAAAGTTCAAGATAATAATCCTTGAACGAACCCCGAATGTTCAATATGAGAACGAGAGGATACGGGACCAAGTACTCCGGACTGGATAAGACTTTCCAGTCTTTTATGAGACACATGACCAAGTCATCTATGCCACAAATCTGCGGAAAGCAAGGTAGAGGATTTTGGACTTACAGAAGCAACAAGAGAACGTGGATGTATGGACTCTGGAAGGTGAAGATATTCTAGAAAATATAGTTTGTGTCTCCTCCGGCCGTGCTTGTAGGCGTATAAAATTGCCTATAGGTCCCTTAGCTTAGCTCAGCAC
>BQKN01000914.1:150246-168017 GCA_022839385.1 Asparagus kiusianus | reverse complement strand
ATGTGGCTCTGTTACTGCTAGTTATCACTAAACTAGAAAAAAATGATATCCCAAAATCTTGCCCTAGGCAGCTGCCTAGGGCAAATCTCATGTGGCTCTGTTACTGCTAGTTATCACTAAACTAGAAAAAAATGATGGAAGTCTTCAAATGATATAACCAAGTTGGATAGAAAAAAGATAAATCACTAATGACATCCCAAGTTAACAATAAAATATTCATAATAACAATCTTCCAACATCTTCTAGTTCCCCCTACTCTCCACTAGAAAAAAATTCTCAACTTATGAAGGGTTTATGCACCAAAATAGTTTCAAGAACTTCAATTGATAAAACTATTAATGAGTTGTAAGAAATAAATAAAACTTTGAAAATAAATTAATAAACATAATAGGAAAGAAAACACTTCCTTTTTCGATTCCTACATAGTTATGTCATCTACGCTTTCACCCCATCCTCATTGGACATCTTCTGCGACCTATTCTCAATCTTTTTTTAAAGGCTTGTGTCAAATTTCCACACGCTAAAGTCAGGAGGCGAAGAATATCTCTTTAATGAAATGTTTCCTCCATTAACAATACAGGAAAACCTCCTTACGTTTCGTTTAGTATGCGAAAATTGAATCGCACGAGAAAGGAATGAAGTAATGAATAGAACAGAATGAATGTAAGAATAAAATGCTCACTTCTGTTCTAATATTTGAGTATGAATAGAGAATGAAGTGCAAATGAATTTTATCTTTGTAATTTTTAGTATGGATAATTATTAAGCATTTTTTGCGTCAAAAAAATTATTAAGCAATCATGACATGTTTGGTATTTAAATTAACTTTTTGCGTTCACACTTAAGTGAAGATGTCCATTCCCTACCAATTTATTGGGAATTATTATTCTCAAAAAAAGTGAAAATAAAGTAGAAATGAGAATAATCATTCTAGCGTCCACAAATATGTTATGCTTGGTATCCATAAATAAGAAATGAGAATGACCATTCCGTTCTCACCCCATTCACGAAATTAAGGAATCAGTAAATCATCTCTTCATCAAGTGTCACGTGATATATAGCAATTCTTTCTTCCGTCGTCGAGAACTAATTCTTTTCAACATGATCTACTTCATATGATGAAGTCTAAGGTGCGGTTTATCAATGATAAGAACTGTCGTTTGCTCTGGTCAATCTTATTGCCTACGTTTTGCTGGTGCTTATGGAGAGAAAGAAATAATATAGTTTTTAATGGCGAAATTAGAGATCCTTATAAGGTGGTGTCTATTGTATCCTATTTTCTGTTGTTTTGGACATGTAACTCTCGGCATAAAAAAGCGACCAAATTGAAATCTATCATTCAAGATAAGAAGATTGACGAACTTTTGAGTAATAGTGAGGATACTGGTTGATCGCTCTCAGTTCTCAAGCTATTTGATTTTTCTACAGATACTTAGTTTATTTGTTTCTTTGTAAGAGTTTTTGTGGTTTTTGCTGATGGTTTATTAGCTGCTTGATGTTGTCGATAGGTCTTGATACTATACCTTTAGTTTAGATTTTAAGTTTAGAATGATGTATAAGGTGACGGCTATGGTCCTCTCCCTCCTCCCTTTCTATTGTTCTTAATCTTGCTTTAGATATTTTTTGTATATATATGGTTTATATAATATACATCTTTTGAAATAGGGCATCTTGCCCTATTTTCACTTAAAAAAAATTAAAAAAAATGAAAAATGAAAACGAAGTGCTAGGGTGCGTTTGACAATTTTAAAACAATCTAGATCAGTTGTGAACCTGCGCCATTTGACTAGAATTAGGCTAAACTAGACTCTATTGAACCAGTTCTAATTTAAAAATAAATTTGGCTACCATTTATATTAGACACTATTCTCGAGTCATTCTAACATGGTTTTCTTTTAGATCAGGGGAGACTTGATTTGTTTCTAATCTAGTTATTGAGCAAAAGTGAGCCTTTAAAAACCTAATTTACTTTATCTTTTTATATGCCAACCAAAGGGCTAAGCACACGAATCCATTTTGTCTCCAATAAGATGAGTTTATTCAATTTGCCAAATAGATCCGTAGACTCGTTTAATTGATTATAATAAAGGTTTATTTTTATAAAATACCTCCATCTCATCAGCATTTCATTGTGCACTTGGGTGATGGAGGGAATGAACTTATTTGATAAATTTATCAATACTTTTCCATAAATGAAAATGCATGCCACATATGTAATTCTTAAGCCATCTAACAAATTGAATGGAGTACATATTTTATGAATTATCTTCTCTCTTTTCTATTTTTATTGTTGCTCGATAAATTTGACTGAAATATAACATATCCTATATTAATTTTTTTATTTCTATATAACAGAGGATTTCATGATTTAAGAACATAACAAGTGATTATTCTAATGAGATTTAAAAAAGAGCTTACCAGTGCGAAAAAAGAGAGTTAAACAGGAATAACTAGACAGAGATTTTTCATACTAACCTCTTCTGTCCTATTTGACAAAGGTTTAAATATAGAAATTAAGGATAATAATTAGACCATTTATTAATCTGAAAGATTAAATTTATTAACCTGTTAGGTTGGTTTACTTAAACCTCGTGATCATTTTATGCGTTTGGAAATAAAATAACTTATGATCACTTTCTTTACAAACAGAATGGTCATCTCTTAGTCTATCTAAATTGCCAGGATTTGTAAACCCTATTGAGAGATTAACTCAATTTAACTCCTATAGAGGGATTTGTAAACACTTATTCTTTTTTTTTGCACTTTCCAATTTAGAAGGAGGTGAACTCAATTTACAACATCTGTAAATATTTTTGTGTTTGACAAAGCTAAAGAGAGATTAACTCTACTTAATCCCTCACTGATCCGTTGTCAAGTAACACCATCCAGTTTACTGATTGGCTCAGACTCTTGACCCGTACCCGTTTATACTTCTGGTGTGTTTGAGAGTTTACTTAGGAAAGGGAAGGAAGGGAAAAACATTCCCCTTCCGTCCATTCTCCTCCATTACACCCTAATTTGGGGTGTAAGAATTTGGATCAAATTTCTCTTTCATTCCCCTCATCTATACTTCTAATAGTGTGTTTGGGAGTTTACTAAGGGAAGGGAAGGAAATGTAAACAACGGGAAGGGAAGGGAAGAGAAGAGAAGATAATTGTAATATGTTGTTTGGAAGTTGAATAAGGTGAATGAAGGTGAAAGGAAGTAAATATATGTAAATTTACATAAATGATTTTATACTAATAACACATCAGCCCTTTTATTTGTTTTGATGGGGGTAAGAATGTCATTACACCCCTTTACCCTCCTTTACCCTCATCTACCGCCCAAATCAGGGGGGAGAAAACCAAGGAATTTTACCCTCCTTTCCCTTTCCTTCCTCCTCTCTACCCTCCTTAAAAAAAATTCCTAAACAAGATGAAAGTCGCATTTCTCTTCCCCTCCCCCCTCTTTACCCTCTATCCAAACAGGGCATAAATGAAACTCCCAAACAAGATTAAAATGAAATTTCCCTTCCCTCTTGTCCCTCTGTATCCTCCATCCAAACATGCCTTCATAAAGCCCCATTTCCCAATTAGGATCGGATTCGGGTCGTCTCCTCTCTTTTCGTCAAAGCCCAAGCCCATAAAAAAGGCTTATACACGGTAAACTTACCCTCGTTTTGTCCGTCGACCATCAGCAATGGCATCTTCAGCGGTTCCGATGGACGACAGCAACTTCGAAGACGACCAGCTCGCCAACATGACCACGGACGATATCGCTCGAGCGTCTCGTCTCCTCGACAACGAGCTCCGCATCCTGAAGGTGACGAGAAAAACCCTAACCCTAATCGATCTCTTGAAGAAACGAACTCTAGGTTTTTTGTTAGATCCGATCGCTTTTGTTAATATTTTAGAGCGTTGGATTTTGTAGGATGAACTGCAAAGGAACAACCTTGAACTGGAATCGTTTAAGGAGAAGATTAAGGAGAACCAGGAGAAGATTAAGCTTAACAAGCAGCTGCCTTACCTCGTTGGGAATATTGTTGAGGTAAAAGTTTCCCTTCCGTTTAATTGTTATTAGTGATTAAATTCTTTGATATCTGCTTCGGTATTTTTCTTCTGGGTTTTCCTTTTATTTGGTTAAAAAAATTTCTTATATTGCGATTAAAGTGGGGAAAGTAGGGTTTTTGCTAGTTTCTTAATGTAATGCTCCCATCATCCAATTGTTGCATCTGGGGAAAGAAAATTCATAGTCATTTGAAGAAAATTAGACGTGAAACCCACTTTGCTTGATGGTATAGTGTGCTTGATCAGACACCAGGGATTTGATTGCTAGTATGCAAACATTAATAGCTGGAGTGTGAAGATATGTTGTAGCCTGTGATTGAAATCCACATGTAGAATAGCTGATTTTGCACCTGAAGATGGAGTTAAAAGTTTGCAAGGCGCAATTTGCCATGATACTGTTTGTTGATGAATCAAATAATCCTTATGGGGTGTTGTAGGATGATTTTTATTCGAGCTTAGGATCTAGTCTCCTTGCAGAAGCGTCACAAATGAACATTCATAAGCGGGGGAGGTTAAGCAAGAGATTGGTAGGAGAGTAGTGATGAGTATGAAGAGATTGGTGGTATTTGTTTTACTTCTAAGTCATTAAATTTCACTTTGGTTATTGTTTGAAAAGTTCTGTTGTTCTTTCGCTGCACAAGAAACTCCTGATACTTGGAAAATGAGATTGTGATGTGAACTTTCCAAGGAACTAATTCTTTCTTGTTCAGGAGGCAAATGACCCCTTTTTCAGAAGGGTAGATGATATGATTTGTTTCATATACTGTTTTTCATAGACATGAGCATATATAGAGTTTGCTTACAACAAACTACTTAGAGAAGCTCCTGTTAGAACCGTGGAGGCACGGTGAATAGCGTTATTGAAAATTTCTTTTGGTTAAGCACAACTTCTTGCTCGATAATTGGAATTTATATGTAGAGGTGATGATAGTATCATAGGAGGTAGAACTAGAATGTAAGTAGGATAGATGTTGTAGATTTTGGCTTTGTAGAAGTTCCGATGGAAGATAGCAGTGGAACGTCTAGAATGTGGATAGATAGAAAATATAAGCAGCAGACAACCACAGAGTGCACAACATTTTTTTTCTAATGGATCACCCTTCAACTAGGTACATCCACAACCTAGCACCTCCATTAGGATTTCAGAATCCACCATCACACAAGCTCACATCGAGTTTGAAATATAAGTGCCAACTTTAGAACCAAAAGCTGGATTAACCCTCTATTGCACTTGACACCCTCAAGCAAATAAGACAACACCTCTCCTTAGTCCAAGGAGAAAAACACAGCACTAAGAAGTCTTCGTACTTGAACAAATACTATTTGAGAACTCAATTCAGCTCAATGTCACTTGTACAAGATACTCTCAAATTACAATTGAGGCTCTCACAAGCTCAATAAACACCAAGTAGAGATAATACTTGGCAATTTGATCCTCAATAAATGATCTCAACAACAAATTGAAAATCCGCTCAAGAAATATATGTGAAAGTTTGGAGGGATTTGTAAAATGGATAGCTTTGTTTAGAGATGAAATTAAAGCTTTCATAAGTTTTATTTAGTGGAACTTGCCAAGGTTGTGGAAAGCTGACAACAGAGCAAAACAGCAACGTACCATTTTGGCTTTTTTAGGGCTTAAGCAAATCAAAGCAGAAAAAAAGTGCTAAGTAAAGAAGCGGTCCAATTTAAATTTGGATTAGTATTCAAAAAATAAGAAATTTTCAAGACAAATATAAAAATTTTATAAAACATATTTGATGATTTATAGAGATCCTAAGCATGTAAAAGATGTGTAACAATCACACAATATTAATGAAGTCCTAGTGCTTTGTCGAGGTGGCGGAGGAGAGGGAGCAGTGGACCGAAGCTTCTACGAGGAGCTTGCTGGAGATGGTGAAAGGAGCTTAGGAGAGGCAATGGAGGATGGTTAGAGGCGGCGGGAGAGGAGCTGAAGGCATGGGAGAAAGTGATAGAGTCGGTGGTGGAGGCAGGAGAAGCTCCTGAAGACAGAATTGGCAGCTCAAGGTCGCGGGGTTGGTGGCTGGAGGTGGTGGAAGCGGAGGATGAGTCTTAGTGTCTTTTGGGTTCGTAACATAGAAAGAAAAATAGAGAGAGTGAGATACGATGAGTTTTATGTGTTTAAAAAGGCTTCAGGTAGGGTCAGGTGCAAAATTGAGACCCGTTTATCGTCTTCTGCATTTTAATTAAGCTTTTTAAAGTGCTTTTTAGCCGCATTTCACCCCTTTTCACTGTTTTTGTCGCGCCATTGTGAGCAAAAAGCGTCGATGGCGCTTTACACTACTGCTTTGAGGCAAAGCGGCCAAGGGCCGCTTCCGCTTGTACTACTGTTTTTCACAAGTTTGGTCCAAAAGTTTTTTTTGAAATGCTTTTATGAAAATGTTTTTACAATATGGTTTTATTTTGAAAAAAGCACTTTCATGGTTCTTTTGCTCCTACTT
This sequence comes from Asparagus kiusianus, assembly GCA_022839385.1. Classification (NCBI taxonomy): domain Eukaryota; kingdom Viridiplantae; phylum Streptophyta; class Magnoliopsida; order Asparagales; family Asparagaceae; genus Asparagus; species Asparagus kiusianus. The sequence goes on along the minus strand of BQKN01000914.1, from coordinate 161,509 downwards.
GAACTCTGTTGCACCCCGTTTGAAAGAGAATTTTATGTTTGTTAATATTTTATTCGTCGCCATTTCTTTGATCAGTCACACTTTGTTATCTGGCTCCTTATTTTTGATTTGACACTTGTCATTAAAGTTAATAAGTTGTCCTTTGTGGTGGCTCTAATATATTTAACATTTAACGCAACTGATCATCAGATCACATGCATTTTATGTTTGGCTTTTCCAACGAAGCTTGTTCACTATTTTATTCCTTTTTTCCTTCTCTCTTACAAAGAGAAGTAGGTAACAGCCATGTGTTTTTTTAACCTTTGAACTACACTTAATATTATTTTATTCTTTTGAGTTCTCTTGTGACTAAAAATTATGTTCTCCTCTAGCTAATATTTTATTTATTAATTCATCAATTTTGCTAGAGGAAAACACAATATTCTTTCTATTGGATACCTTGTGGAGAAGAAGGCTAACAGTAATAAGTGTTATTGTTAACCCATCTCTATCAACCATTGATAGCAATCTATATAATATATATTGGTTGGATTTTTAAGCTTTTCCTCTCAATTCTTGTCATTAAACATCTTTCAAAGCTTTCATTTCAAGCAATTTTTTTTCTTTTAAGAGTTCATCTGATGCGAAACGAAACAGGAGGTCCATCGGAATCAGCGATCTAATTTGAACAAAGCACCGTTTCGCCCAAAATTATTTTATTCGGTAGGAAATTAATTTAAAAACAGTTAATGTGATAGATGGATTTTAATAAGATTTGCATTGACAATTATAAACATTTCCAATCTCGATCAATTTAATTGCAATATTCATTATCATTGCACAAGTTTTACAATCAATATCAAGTTTTAACAATCACATGTTCAGTTTCTCTTAACTCACAATTATACTTTAAGCAGTGAATATATGATAAGAGTTTAGAGGTAATATACTCATGCAATTAACTAACAAAATGAGATTGACAGAAAAATAAAGAGGAAACGAAACCTTCGTCGGTCTGAACAGACTCGACGTGAGAGACCTCTGGAGGTGGTGCGACGACAATGGTGAACTGAATGACGATGATGAGGCGAAGATCTGATGATGACGAGTGCGACGGTGTTGAACTGATGACGACGCGACGATAGGATGATGGCGATGCGATGTCCATGGGTACTCATCGGGTCGATGCAAGTGGCAGGCATTAGGATGAGGCCGGTAGCGGCATCAAGACGAAATAAACGGCGACTCGAAGAGTGGAGGAGGAAGGAGGGAAATCGGCGACTGTCGAGGTGGTTCTGACGGCTTACGGATGCGAGAACGACAGCTGCTCGAAGGTAAGGAGAGCAGGGAGTGATCATCAGCTTGTGGAAGAGGAGAAGTGGTGGGGGCAGCGAGACTGTGAGATGAACAGATGAACGGGAGAAGATAGAGGTTTGATGGCTAGAAGAAGAGGAACATGTATTGGCCTAGGGTTTCACACCCGAGGCCTAGGTTTCACACCTAAATTAAGCCAACTCAAATTTCATTTTAATTTTTAATAATTCATTGATTTTTAATAGTCTCATACAACCTTATTTATAAAAAAACTACGTGCACACAACGTGTAATAAAAATAAAAACAAACAACAATCCCTCAAATCACTCAACTAAAATTAAACTAAATTTCAAAATTCAAAATTCAAAATTCAAAATTCAAATTTTAAATTTTAAATTTCAAAATTCAAAAATATATCAACTAATCAAATATTGTCATTTCTTGTCCTCATTATTCTCCCCGGGTGGGAGAAAACTCGACTCCGTCGAGTTAGCTGTAGAAATTTGCCATCTTTAATATACTCTGTCTGCATCTTAATCTATCGTTAGTTATTTTTCTGCATCTCAAATCATTAGTTAAATTGCATTGTAAATTCACCATCTAAAATATTATCAAAATTCACTGCAGCTTAGGTGGATATATAGAAGTAGGGGTAAGGTGAAAGAACTCTCAGAAATAAAAGGCTAGGGTCAGGCTTATATTAGTGGACTGTCAATAACATTGTGACTGTTTAATCACTCAATATTGAAAATAGAACTATGACCAAATCAATAAATGTTGCCATTAATTAGTTCAAGAGTTAGAAAAGCTCATAAATATCATGTCAAATCTTAAACAACTATAAAGAAATTGTATTGGACAAGTCCAAACCATCTAAAATATCAGCATTAACAGTTTTAAATTATGTCCTGACTCCATATCATTCATTTCAGTTAACGATGTAGTTATTCAAGTTAGATCATCGATTCCCCAATATATGATCAATGCAAATCAAAACAAAATGATGCAATCAACTCGAATGATTATGTATGAAATGCAGACTCGAAAATGCGGTCAATGGCAGATGTAACTGAACGAAGTATCTAACATGCATGACGTCCTCTATCAAATGGAATAATTAGGTGTTCATTTGTTAAAATACATAAAAATTTTCTTGTCATAACAATGATAGTAAGGAACATGCAAACAAATGTATGACAGAGTGTTTTTGTGCGCTTAGTATGTGAGAAAAAAGAAATGAAAACACTCGTGCTCAAACTTGTATACCTAATCATTATAATTTCCCAAAATGGATCAGTGTATGTGTGAGTGATTGTTGGGATAATGCATGATGGTGGGATATCTAGTATGATAGTTATTTCACTATGCTCAGTTTGGTATTCAACTTCCATACATATATCATCAGGAACGTGTTGGGTATCATAATTGTTCAGGAGGACTTTGTGGGGGACATCAACAACGTTTTCAATCACAGGAGGGAGTTCAAGAGGCGTTAGTGTTTTAATTTCAGAAACAATTTTAGGGATAACATCAGTGAACTCCGTGATCATGTGGGTAGCTTGGGAAAGGACCGGAGTGTTGTCATTGTATGAAATTTCAATCAACTCCACAATTGCAGGGGTAGTTTCAGAAGAGACGAAAGTGCATGGATTTTCAATTTTACTATCCTGGAATTCCTTTGCAGAGTTAATTTCTATCAAATCTATGCCCCGATTAACGGTTTTCTCAAGAATAGATTCTGATTCTGTCATATGCGGTTTATTAATTTTAACTGGTGGGAGGTATTCCCTTTTTAGTTCGTCAGTCATTTCTTGCCAAGTTAAAATTGATAACTCACCACTAATATACCTTAATGTTTCGAATTTGGACCAATATTGGCATGCTGGTCCGGTGAGTTTCATTACCGCAAACTTGATTTTTTTTGGTTCCGTCATGTTATACCAGTCAAAGTATCGATCCATGTTATTTAGCCAATTCAAGAAAGTTTGTGGACTGAGCTTACCATCAAAGGCTGGTGGATCAGGCACAGGTTGAGGTGAGGGTCGATGAACGACGTACCCATGACCTTGCGGTGGGTATCCATAGCCTTGACTTTGTGACGACGGAGTTGCAACACGTGCTCCTTCAAGCCTAGCAAACCTTTTGTTGGTTTCATTCTGAAAATTTGTTAAGCTCTGGGCTACGACACCTATTTGTCTTTTTACCTCATCGAATTTCTTAAGGAATTCAGAAGACATGCTGGACTCACTAACTGATTGACTTGACTCACCTAAGATAGATCTGTGCGATTAGGCATGCACTAACAATTAACTGGAATGAGTGGGATACTGGGATGCACTGACAACTAAATGCGATTAAGCATAAAAATTTCTTAACCTAGAACCATGTGCTCTGATACCAAAAATGATGCGAAACGAAACAGGGGGTCCATCGGAATCAGCGATCTAATTTGAACAAAGCACCGTTTCGCCCAAAATCATTTTATTCGGTAGGAAATTAATTTAAAAACAGTTAATGTGACAGATGGATTTTAATAAGATTTGCATCGATAATTATGAACAATTCTAATCTCGATCAATTTAATTACAATATTCATTATCATTGCACAAGTTTTACAATCAATATCAAGTTTTAACAATCACATGTTCAGTTTCTCTTAACTCACAATTATACTTTAAACAGTGAATATATGATAAGAGTTTAGAGGTAATATACTCATGCAATTAACTAACAAAATGAGATTGACAAAAAAATAAAGAGGAAACGAAACCTTAGTCGGTCTGAACAGACTCGACGTGAGAGACCTCTGGAGGTGGTGCGACGATAACGGTGAACTGAATGACGATGATGAGGCGAAGATCCGATGATGACGAGTGCGACGGTGTTGAACTGATGGCGACGCGACGACGGGATGAGGGCGGTGCGATGTCCACGGGTACTCGTCGGGTCGATGCAAGTGGCAGACATTAGGATGAGGCCGGCAGCGGTATCAAGACGAAATAAACGGTGACTCGAAGAGTGGAGGAGGAAGGAGGGAAATCGGCGACTGTTGAGGTGGTTCTGACGGCTTACGGAGGCGAGAACGACAGTTGCTCAAAGGTAAGGAGAGCAGGGAGGGATCAACAGCTTGTGGAAGAAGAGAAGATAGAGGTTTGATGGCTAGAAGAAGAGGAACATGTATTGGCCTAGGGTTTCACACCCGAGGCCTAGGTTTCACACCTAAATTAAGCTAACTCAAATTTCATTTTAATTTTTAATAATTCATTGATTTTCAATAGTCTCATACAACCTTATTTATAAAAAAAAACTACGTGCACACAACGTGTAATAAAAATAGAAACAAACAACAATCCCTCAAATCACTCAACTAAAATTAAACTAAATTTCAAATTTCAAAATTCAAAATTCGAAATTCAAAATTCAAAATTCAAAATTCAAAATTCAAAGTTTAAAATTCAAAATTCAAAATTCAAAATTCAAAATTCAAAATTCAAAATTCAAAATTCAAAATTCAAAATTCAAAAATATATCAACTAATCAAATATTGTCATTTCTTATCCTCATTATCATCTGAAAAGAATAAAATAATATTGAGTGGGGTTCAAAGGTAAAAAGCGAACGACCGTTACCTACTTCTCTTTACAAGAGAGAAGGGAAAGGGAATAAATTATTGAACAAGCCCAGTTTGAAAAGTGAGGCGTTAAATGTATGAGATCTCATTATGAATTGTATTAAATGCTCAAGACATGAGAGCCACTACAAGGGGCCACTTGTTGACTTCAATGGCAAGTATCAAATCAAGAATAAAATGACGCCAGATAACAAAGTAGCTTACCAAAGAAATATCCACTTAAATAAAATATTAATTAAGAGGAGATTCTCTTACAAATGGAATGCACAGAATGGAAGCATGGGTGGGAGATCCATGAAAGGAGTTTCTCAAAGTAAAACCGTTTTGTAAGACATTTCATAATAGCATTTTCCAAAAACAATCAAACTCAGCAAGTTCCACTTGAATAAATAATATAGATGAAGATTCTTCATCAAATCTGCAAGTGTCAAAGTGGAAGCATGAGAGAAAAAGATTTTCCTAAATAAAAACCATATTACAAAATCTTTTTCAGAGATACTTTTGGATCAAACATTTGCAATGCCAAAATTGATATTTAAAGGTTGTACAAGAGATTTCTTAGGACACAAGACAACACTCATAGACCCAATGAATGATTAATTCTTTCGTCTCTTCTGGTCTTGCTTATCTTGACCCGTGGCATCTATCTTGTACGTCTTCATGTTGTCTTGGATAAATCTTCCATGATAATACTTTGAGAGTGGACATCCTATCAGAATGCCTTGCACCGTGCGAGGGGTGTGCTGGGCATTCTGAGCCATTGAGATAACTCGTAGGGGGGGGGGGGGGGAAGTTTGGGTATTTTACTACCCCTCTTATGGTTCGGATCTGACCGCAGTGTGTGGTGTTCTGCACTCATACTTTGATATTTTTCTGCAACTTGTAGTCATCCTCGTCATCATCCAAATATCCACAGTTGTTGCGCATACAAAGTGTTAGACAAATATCATTAGTACACATCATTAATTTAGTTTCATTATACAAAACACAAGGACAACAGTTCTTTGTGATGTCAGGCATTTTTCTTCTTTGAAGCAAGGTCTGTGGATAGTATACCTGGATCTTTATTACACATGTCTCAGAGGAGCACACTTTTTGAGAACAGGGCCTAATGTTTCTACTGTTGTATTTTCGTGGATGTAGTTGCTGTGCACATGAGATTTTGTGATTATGATATTTGTCTTGCCCCTCGAGGCCTTGATACATATTGGTTTTACTAGTTGCTTATTTACCTGTAAGTTTATGGTCTTAGTTATCTTATCATGTGTTTAGATTTTGGAAATGAATCCTGAAGATGAGGCTGAGGAAGATGGTGCAAATGTTGACCTCGATTCACAAAGGAAGGGAAAATGTGTTGTATTAAAAACTTCCACTCGCCAGGTAAATACTATACACTGTTTTCCCTTCTTGTTAACTGCTGTTAATAGAAAGCAAAAATGATACTTCAATTGTCTTTTGTTATAAGTCCATTATTTGCTAATTTCACATGATCCTTGGAAAGTATATCATATTCCATGTCAGTCAATATTATATTCAGTTTTATATTTATTAATCAGCATTATTAGAGAATAAGTGTAACTTCAGTTCCTTTTTTAATAGAAGTTCGTTAGATGGTAAATCTGAATGATCATTCAGAAGTATATCAAATTTCATGTCTGTCATTATCTTGCATTTGTGCATGTCCAAATATTTGCTTGTATAGAAGAAATGCTACAAAAAATTGGTGGCATACAATTCTCATTGACAGTCAATTTTCTTTTTTAAGTTAAAAGAACAAAGAAAACCCCTTGATAATGGAAGTTATACTGATTATACTTGTGTCTGAGATATGTTTTCTTACCAATCTTAGGGATGTTTAAAAGAAACCTTATCTGATAGAATCATGATTATTAGTTTTGGAAAAATATTTTTTTTGTTAAATTTGAAAATGGAAAAAGACTGGGTAATGGAGGTCTACAAGTGTAATATTTGCTTTGATTCTTGGGACACAAACTCTAGTGAATCTATTGTTATAACTAACTTATCCAATTATCCATTTATAGTAATTGATTTTTAATAATTCAAGATGCCGAAGCTATCTAGTACTGTGCTTCTTCAATCAGCAGCATGCCTTCTAATAACAAATTAGGAACACTTGACGAAACTATAAAAGTCTGTCTTTTAACTTCTCACTGCAATATCCTTTTCTCAAGTTAAGGTCAGAATTGCATCGCGTTTTCCCTTCCTCCAAGGTGACATTAGGGGATGTATATGCAAATTGCACAACTCTTGTGTCGTTTTGCATGTGCGCCCTATTTCCTACCTTGGGAAGATAGAAGAAACTGAAAATATACCAATTATTGTATCTGTAGCATTACTCTTGGACATATTATTGCGTGCTTACCACTGTTTTAAAAAACTCCGCCTAGTCCGCTTAGGCGTACACCTAGGCTTAGACGGTACCTAGGCCGCCTAACTAGCGCCTAGCGTCTAGACGGTATTTAGGCTGTCCATCTAGATTTTACGAGCGTTTAGGGGAGCATTGTCTGCTTATGTGGATTGTACCCTATATATGTGGATTGCACCCTATAGGCCTTGATTGCGATTTTATGTGCCGTAGCCTACACGTCCTCCAAACTCCATTAACCTCCAAATATGAACATCTCCACTACCTCCTCCGACCTTCAGCAAAACCTCTCATCGATCACCACTTAAATGAAAAAAGAAAAAAAAACGCCCAGAAACCGTTTAGACGCCCGCCTAGGCAACTAAACACTGGGCGCTAAGTCCGACGCCTAGAAGCGCCCAGCGTTTAATGTAACATTGGTGCTTACTGCTTAGATATTCTTCTAACTCTATTTAGACTAGCATCTTTGCACGTGCAATTGCATGAGTAACATGTTAAAACTTTTTCTAATTTTTCTGCTAAAAGGTAGTAAATAATCACAAGCTAGATTATTAAAACTGAAGAAATTAGCTTTTAATCACCTTTCATTTTACTAATTTATGTGATGAGAAGCAAACTACTTTCTTTTTCTAGTATGTTTTGACATTTTTCAACTTCCTCTTCTACGTCATATCAAACTTACTTTTCAGATAAAAGCTTTGAAATACAATAAGTTGATAATGCATGTTATGTACTTTCTTATTTGTGTGGTTGAAAAATAACTGAGAAAATTGTCGAAAGTGCTTGTATGAAACTCTTTTCTAAAGATGGAAGAATAATATTATTTTTATTTTAACAAATATTAGCAATTGCTTTATATAGTTTTTAAAAGAATACACTTTTATACTTGCAATTTTATGGTTTTCTACTTGTACGTTAAATATTAGAGATTGCTTTAATGCTTTAAATTTTAATATTATAATTCATTGCTTGTATGGCATACCAATTTTAATGTTAAAGGTTTTACACGAAAATCTTAATTTTATACTATATATGTAGAGGGGTAAGAGTGAGGGAGCAAATGTATCATTGACTATTGCAAATAAAAGTTCCCAAAGGGCCTAACGAAAAAACACCCAAGAGAAAACATGAGGAAAAGGAAGGATGAGAAGTGGGACACGTGTTGCGGGGGGGGGGGGGGGGGAGGGGGCTTGTTCACTTTTTTTTTCCTTGAAATGAGATCTGCTACATTACCAGTATACCCCTCACACTTCTATTGGAATGCAAAATTTCCTTCAATCTGTTTTGTACCTTCACTAGGATTTTAACATAATTGTATAGAAATCACTTCTACTATGTGTATAGTCAATTTCTTCAAGCTGTAGGTAGCAAGAGTTCTTAATGCCATTCTACTACTGGTTGCAGACAATTTTTCTCCCTGTTGTTGGGTTGGTTGACCCTGATAAGCTGAAACCTGGAGATTTGGTTGGAGTAAACAAAGACAGTTACTTGATATTAGACACTCTTCCATCAGAATATGATTCGCGAGTGAAGGCAATGGAGGTGGATGAGAAACCGACAGAAGATTACAATGATATTGGTGGCCTTGAGAAGCAGGTAATTTGTCACTCAAGTTGGTTAATGCACTTAATTTGTAAGTGTAGTTTGTGATAACTGAAGTTTCATTAATGTCCTGAGCTGCAAGTCAAGTTATTAGTTAGTAGTTTTTATGTTGCATGAACTTCCTAGAAATGTAATGAAACTGCATTTACATTTTGCTGCCTCTTTGGTACAATTCTAAAGCTTACGTATCAATTTTGATAGTGACTTTAGCACCAGAGCGACCTGTCATGTTCACCAAAGAGGCTGAGAACAATGTTAGTTTAATAAGTTAGTGTGTACTGCTAATGTGTATGGTGTAATCATGTAAAGCAATGGAAAGCTAGGTTCTGGTGAAGTGAGAGCACATAACCTGACCTTGTTATCTTTTGTGTATGTGAAGTGGACAAAATATTTAAATAAATAAAGAGCATGTCAAATACATGCTATAAAGTATCCCTCATTATAGCATCATATTACTAATTTAGTACATTATTCTACAGTTAGAAGCTAATGCAGTTGCATTCATACAAACTATTCCAGCATAATGTAGCATTGTATCCATAAGAAGGATCCAATAGAGTACTGTTTATTTCCTTTCTTTGATGCATTGTAATTTAGGTTTAGTGCAAGTGGAAAATAAGAATTTAACAATATAGTGTCTCGTAGGTAGTATATCTGGGGACTATTTTCAGTGTAAAGGATTCAATATTAATTCTCTTTTACTTATATCAAACTGTGATTTGAAGTTTTCTGATGATTTGGCACAAGTACTCCGTGTTTGGATATCTATGACCTAAGACTGAAGCAAGTATTCACAGGAGCTTTTGTTCTTTCTGTCTCTTCTGTCTAACTGCTTGTTATTCGACTTTATAGATCCAAGAGCTTGTTGAGGCCATTGTATTGCCGATGACCCATAAAGACAGATTCCAGAAATTGGGAATCAAACCACCTAAAGGTGTGCTTCTGTATGGACCGCCTGGAACTGGGAAAACATTGATGGCTCGTGCATGTGCAGCACAAACAAATGCGACCTTTCTGAAGTTAGCAGGCCCACAACTTGTTCAGGTAAATTATTCAGATTAGGAAGTCTTAGAATCTCATGCCTCTCTTTATGCTTTTGTTTGTAATTCCAACTTATCTGCTAGTTACTCATCCAAGATGTTGATGTAGTTGCCTATTTTGGAGCATTCTCATATTGTAGTTGATGACTAAGTAAGTTACATTGACAATCATGTTGCTTGATTTTCTCTGGGCATCTGTTTGGCTCATGAAACATCATATCAAATTTCAGCGCATCTCCAGGCGTCATAGAATGATAGGACATCTCGATCATTCTAATTTCTTTGATAATCTGTTTGTTTGAGTTGAAATCGTTTGACATGCATGGCCCACTTTGAAACACCGTTTCCTTCTTTTCCCTTTTCCAAATTTATTAGGAATATTTTCACTTGAGGTGGTGTAGGATATTTCATTGGATATGTTCAAAGTTTGAACATGGTATTTTGTTGGGACATGAACAAAACAGGGTAGTAAATATCCCCCCACCCCCACCCCCCCCACCCCCCCACCCCCCAAAAAAAAGGGGAAAAAAGGGTTCATATTTTTTTGATGGAATCCCATGTCCATTTAGTTTCATATGTTATTCAATATGTATCTGAATATACAATTCCTACTGAAATATTGTAAAGGTTTATCTCAATGTTTTATTAATGTTATAGTACACCATAGAGGGTTGTTCTCCATTCCGTTGTTAAGTGCTTGTTGTATGTAAATTAGTTTCATCATGAAGCAGAACATTTCAGATTCTCTGATCACTATTAATTTGAGGCTACTATTTGTTTTCAAAGATCATTGGTCACTAGTCTTTCATGTTAGCCCATGAGTTGTGTTCTAGTGATATCCACTGTGCACCCGGAATGTGTTTGCTTGTCAGTGTCCACTAGTATGTGTTACACTGTACATCAGTTGAATCCATGAGTTTAAAATTTGATGTCCAATACTTATATATGTTATCTGTGTCTGAGCATGAATTATCCAACTATCCTAATTATTTTGAACCTTCTTCAGATGTTTATTGGTGATGGAGCCAAACTGGTTCGCGACGCATTTCAACTTGCAAAGGAAAAATCTCCCTGTATCATTTTTATTGATGAGATTGATGCTATTGGAACAAAGCGTTTTGATAGGTTACCATCTTTCTTGTTTTATGCTTCTGTATGCATGTCTACTTTCACATATCTAATTTATTTCATATTGTAAACATACATTATACAATTATCAAAGTGTGCTATATATGCAGGTGACTAGTAATATTGGTTACATCATGTCATGCTTCTATTTTCTAGTAAGAAAATGTGAAAAATAGAAGATA
>BQKN01000914.1:127375-149522 GCA_022839385.1 Asparagus kiusianus | reverse complement strand
TCTCTCTCTCTCTCTCTCTCTCTCTCTCTCTCTCTCTCTCTCTCTCTCTCTGCACGTACATGTGTGAATAAAAGATTCATGGAAAAGAATCAAAGATGCATGGTTTTTATTTTTTTTGTTACTTCGTCATGCTATAGGTTTTGCATTTGTTTCCTGTGCCATTCTGCTGTAGGTTTTTCAAATTCTAAAATTGTGTACAATATTCTTTTCCATATTGTTTATGGAAAAGAATGGTAGTGTACTAAAAAACCTCAATGTCATGGCAGTGTCCTCTATTTTACTCGGAATAATTTTATTTTGGACTTGTGACACTCTATTAGATAAAACAATTTTCCTGTTTCTAGGTGGTCATTCATATAATTCATGCACAGTTACCCATACATTGTCAGTGAAATTTGTAACAATTTATCAACATTACAGGTATTTGATTGTAACCTGTTGTCTAACCTGTTGTCTTGTTTACCTGTCAACGTTTGGTCATTCACAGGTTATAGCGGCAACAAACCGAGCTGATATACTTGATCCTGCTCTCATGAGATCTGGTCGGCTAGACCGCAAAATTGAATTCCCTCACCCTACTGAGGAAGCAAGAGCTCGGATTCTTCAGGTAATATTCTTTTGATTTTGTTGATGTATTCTTTCTTTTTTCGGGTCGTAGGATATATTTTTGGATATGATCCTCAAAATATTCAGATACTAGTACTCCTATGGTATATAGCTTACTTTCTAAGAAGTCCCCTAGCTGTATTTTCTATCCAAACTGCTAATTATGGTCAAGAAACCATGGGAATAAAATAACCCTTCTATCCATGTCCGTAATCCTTCAAGCTACTTCGCTTTTATCTTCTTAACTGGGCTGCTCTCCTTTCCTCTTAACCTAGGAAAAAGTTCGGTGCTGATCCCCCAATAGCAGCTGCCCCATTACCACCCTAAACATTTTCCATTCCATCACCATTCAGACTGCCACGAAGACGACAGCTTCTATTTTCGTCATTATCATGAACATTCTATCTCGTGATGACTTAACGGGTATCGTTAGACATTGTGTCGTTGAGCTATTGGAGTATTATGACATAGTCCTTTGCCTTGGAAGTAGATGCTCAAGATTCTAGACAGAGGTAATTCATCTGTAGAAGGAACTTAAAGGGGGGAACTCAAAACAGAAACAGAAAGAGAGTGCCCAAATCAAAGCTATTTTACCTGGTGCATGTAGATACTTTGATCTAATTGGGTTTGTTGGTTGAAACACAAGTGATTCCTATTAAGCTTGTGCTGGTCAATGTGAATGTATCCAAATTCTTAACCAGTGCACGGAAGTCAAAAGGCAAGGAGAGATTTAATTTGGTTTTCTGAATGTGGAGCAGAATCACACAAAGCCCATATCATACTCAAGTTATTTCTTTTATATAATATCTCTTTTATTGTCATCTTAAACCTTGCCTATTCCACATGACAAAAGATCACCCATTGGCCTCCATAATGCACAAATATCTAGTCGAAATATATGTAATTCCATGATCACTTTCTTTGCATTCCTTTGCATTTAGATATGATTACATTTCAACATGGATCTGAATCAGTTTGGCAGAGATGGTTGTGACAATGGAGAAAGGAAATGGAGGAATGAAGGGGAAAGGATTGGGGGAGGAAGGAGATGTAAAAAAAGAGCAGGAGCCAATGAAGAGGATAAAGAGGGTACAAGGTAAAAGTCCAGGTGGCAGTTAAAAGCTAAGGGGATGTTCTTTACTTCATGTATGACCACTACCAAGTATTCCTGATACTATGAGGGACTAATATCTGAATGTGAATTCCGTTGGGAAAAATCAATATTGTTTGTGACGTCTATCCTAACACCCTTCTTTTATTTGTGCGCTCGCTCTTTTGTTTTTTCGGGTTGTATTATTGCTTCTTTTGCCTTTTGCGAATGGTGCACTGTCTTTTGTTTGCTAATTTTTCCCCTTCTCATTGTTAAGATCCATTCAAGGAAAATGAATGTACATCCTGATGTCAACTTTGAAGAGCTGGCTCGTTCTACTGATGATTTCAATGGAGCTCAACTTAAAGCAGTATGTGTAGAAGCAGGGATGCTCGCGCTCCGTCGAGATGCAACTGAGGTTTTTGTCCTGTCTACTTGTGCTGATTTATACCATATGTCGTGTTGCTTCTTCTTAAAGTTTGATCATGAGATTTTAGAAACTAATCTCATAGCGTTCTTGTCAGCGTGGTCGGTAGACTTGAACTTACTGCTACTATAATCTTTTTTTTTAATATCAAATATTTCTAGCTGTATGCTATTTTTTATGTTAGATGGCAGCATCTACCAATAAAAGCTCCTTGTTGCATTGCCTCTCTACTTGGCTTTAGCATACCATTTTATATCTTATGTAATATCTTGATGTTATTGTGCTTTTAGTGTATGTTTTTTATGTTCAAAAGAAAAAATGTCATGGATTACTAGTTGCTCATATCACTTATGTGACTTAACATCTGATTCTAGAGAAGCATTCTTCTCTATATTAAGGAAAAAAGAAAACTAGTCTTGTGTCCATAACTGAGGTTGTAATATTTCAGAGTGGAATGACAGAACATCTTTATGAGCTATCTTGGTGTAGCATTGACCCTGACACAAAATCTGCACATGGAATGTGATACAGTTAACTATCTTTAAGAACTGTTTAGGGATCAAATTTCTAGTATGTTTCATGTTCTATGAACTATGTACACTAGGCAACTTGCTTGTGGCCATTTTAATTGGAGTTTTCATTTTTCTAATATAAACGGCAGTCACGGCTGGTACCACTTGTTTTATGATACTTCGTGTCAAATGGATCAGCAATTTTGCGGTCCATCAGGATATGTAAATTATGATTAGATTATTAATGATTAGTAATGCCTGACAGGTAGTTAAGATTCATGCTTGTTTTGTTTCATAATCTTGCTGAAATGCCTCACTGAATTGTCATTCTTCATGCTGCAACCTCGCATCTTTCTGTTTTATTTTGTGCTTCAGGTGATGCATGAAGACTTCAACGAAGGAATCATTCAAGTTCAAGCCAAGAAGAAGTCCAGCTTGAACTATTATGCTTAATTGGAGTGATTTCCCTTGTTATGAACATCACAAAGTATTAATTCGGGCTGGTATCAGTCTCCCTACCTTGACTTGGCTCATATACGATTCAAGCTTGCGAAATTCAACATGGTTGATATCTGGTTAGAGTTTGGATCTCACTATTTTCTAGCCAGCCTGAATTTGTGTAGAATCAGGACCACTTCTGCACTACATGTCGATGTATTAACTGGTCCTTATCCAGATTTGTTCTTTGTACTTTCAAGTTCATAAATTATGTTCAGTTTACATGTAAGATTCAAGTTGTATTGATGCTTAATTTGTTGACCCTTTGTACTCGTGTTTCTTTCTTGCTTGATAGTTTGTTTCTATTTAGTAGTTAATATTATTTGAAGTGGTTGGACTTGATGCATGTGCAACTTGGCATTGTTCTGTCACGGGCTTGTTTTCTCATCGAAGGATGCTGCCTTTGTGTTGCAATTGATGTTGGATTCGAAATAATGGAAATATTGAAACTTTTATTAGCAAAGTGTTATTTGTGTGTGTGTGTGTGTGTTTTATCCTTACAAATATATATTTGCAGTATTTCGATTGAGTGTGTTGTCCTTAGTTACTTAGCACTGTTAAGTAGAATTGCTTGTATTGGACTTGTACGTGTATATTTTTGTTTCTGAGATGATTTCCAACAGTTTAGACGGAGTGGAAAGTTTGACAGGGAAATCTGAAGCATTAGATTTTTTTTAAATTTTTTTATAGAAATTGAACGATTCTGTTCTCTCTTAAATTGTTCTGCACTTAATACAAAATGAACCATCCAGCTCCCTTCTAATTTACCAAAGGCGCAAAGCATGGTTTTCATCATATTGCAAATGAAATCTTTACTATATTACTCTGCAAAATGGAATAAAACACAGAAGTATTCTTCATTAGTTTAAGGTAACGAAGTAAATTGGAGCAGGAGATGCTTGAAATGAAGTTGATAGTCGTACTAATGCAGTGGTTAATGATTGTAGTGTTTCATATTAATGCATGGCTACAGCGAATTACAATCGGTAGCAAGGCAAATGTCATAATGTGTTTCCTCCCTGTATCATTTCCATGGAAAGTCAGGACTTTTGCGAGGATTCAAAAATAAAACCCCTCTTCATCTTCTTGGCAACGTTGGACGCGCTCGCGCTCAACAAGCTCGCGGGTTTCTTCAGCCTCCCAATCGTCTTGCCATGCTTCCCGCCTGTCGAACCTCGGTCACGTCTTTCATCCAGAAATGCCTGCAGTCTCCTCATCTTTGTACGGGGAACCATCTCTCGCTGCACGCAATGTTAGCTGCCCGTCCCTAGCTATTAAACAAAACTACAATCGAGGTCAATATTTTAACTGAAATGCCACCAGAGAAATTGGCAGTCATGTTATATATATCTTGCTCGTAGCTTCTTTGCGTTAGATCCCATGAAGCGCGCCACCTTTTGAGGGTAAACTCTGAAGGGTAAATACGCTTGTAACATGAGCCAGACTTTATGAAACCAAACCCTTCAGTTGGGACGTTGTATTGGACTATTTTAATCATATTTTGAAAATAATAATCGAACTTAGATGAATATATATATATATATATATATATATATATATGCAGCATAGGGACAAACTAAAAGATTTACTTGTAAATTGTAAGGGTAAACTAACAAAACATGAAACTTTGAAACGCAAACTAATTTAAGGAGACTGAGAACAGAATATCGTATGTAGTTATGAGAAAAGTTGCTTGCAAACCAAAAATATTATTCTGCGACCTACCGCATATTGAACGTAGATCCCATAATCATATATATCTGCTTGGTTATAAATATATGTAGATCTGCATGTTGTACTGCAGGTTATTGCGGAAAAATCATAAGAGCCGTTAAGTTCAAATTAGCTATGACACCATTTACAACCTCGCAGCTACAAGTTACAATAGGTGAAAAACTAACTCATTTATCATTTGGAAGTATAAAATATATAAATCAAATGATTTTCCATTTTTTAAAAAAGGATCGGAAAAACTTTAGCAAGAGCACAAAATGCCAAAATATAGCAGTATCGAATTAAAAAAAAAAAAAATCTTATAGGGACCCAGGCGCATCCCACAATATATCCCTATTTATCTTCTCATATGCTTCGGGATATGTCGAGATTATAGGCATTCGGGTGCTCTCTAATAAGGTAATAATGGAAGAGTTTCAAAATTTTGCAATCATTGCTGTATGTTCTAAATTCAATGGACGATATTAGGCTATGTAGAATTCTGCTATTGAGACAGTGGTTTTCAAAAAACCGTGGTTTTCAAGTAATGATAATTTTGATATGCATAAAATCTTACCATTTATTGAAATTTTTATTCAAATAATTTATAATTACAGAAGATATGAGGGAGATTCGGTCATCCAATCTTTATCAAATAAATTGTTTCCCTATGAAAAGGGTTATAGTTCATTCTTTCAGAACTAACAGTGGGTGTAATTTGTAAGCTCCTTACCACTATTTCTAACCATTTTTAGTTGTTTCGAGCCAATGGCAAATAATTTCACGGAGTCTAAAATTCACAATTTCATAAGTTATAACCCATGATTTTGGTCATTTTTAGGGTTTCCTACCCCTCGATGAACAATTTTACAAAGTCCAAAATTTAGGATTTCATAATCTAGAACCCATGATTTGTGGCTATTTTTAGTTATTTTTACTTATGGAAAAATAATTTCACGGAAGCCAAAATTCATGATTCATGATCTATAACCCATGATATCTAGCCTTTTTTTTTGTTCTGACCTATTGGTAAATAATTTCACGAAGATCAAAATTCACAATTTTATATGCTATAGCACATCATTCTTATCCATTTTTAGTCATTCTAAGACATTGGAAAATAATTTTTATAGGCCAAAATTAATGATTAAATGGGCTAAAACCCACAAACTTTGCCCATTTTAGTTGTTTAAACTCATTAGCAAATAATTTCATGGAATATAAAATTAAGAATTTTATGAGCTATATAACCTATGATTTGGGGCCATAAAGATGAGTGCAACCAATAAAAAGATGAGTTTGTGATGTAGAACACACAACAGATATGTTTATGTCAAAGTGGGACAGTCGCAAGCCCAAATGCGAGCCTGGTCGAAGAAAATAACATGTTTCGAAGAAATGGCCGTAACTTTCAGACCGTACGTCGGAATTGGACGAATTATATATGAAAATCGACTATCTCGACGAGACGGAACCATCCAAACCGATCCCTTGGGGTTCGGTTTGCGTTCTCAGATTCGCCAAATTCCTTACGGTTTGATAGATAATTACAATTTTGTCCGTTTTTACTATTTTTAGTAATAATTTAGGAGTCTGTTTTATTTAGGAAACAAATCCGATTTGATCTCAGATTTGACCGCTGGACTTTCCTATTCATAAGGAGTCTTTTCTAGGAATTTTAATGTTTTAGGAATTCTTTACTATTTTTGGTAAGTTCAGAGTCCTTGTAGGAATTAGAGTCCTTGTAGGAGTCTTGTTTCTTTTTTTATTTAAGAAGAGTCTTGTAAGCCCTAGAGGCATAACTTTGATTAATAAAAATTTGTTTTTTCCTCAATATTTCTTCGTGGATTCGAAGCTCTTCGTGGATTCGATGATCGTTCTTTGTGGATTCAGAGAACACCCTTGGTGGATTCCGAGGTTACAACTTCCGCGCTGCGTCAGTTTGGTAGGTGAATGCTATTTAATCAAAGTGCAAGACATATTTCTTGTACATGTTCCTCTCTCACTTGTCCGGTGCAAAACTGCACCGATCTGAACCAAACTGATTCGCATCGATGCAATTCAGTTACTGCAGCTGATCAGTGCAGTTTCGGTTGACAAAAAGTTGCCCGAAAACCGACCAACCGACTGCTAAGCTCTTGATTTAAAGGACTAATAAGCAAATAATGAGATGTGAAGCACTATGTGACAATTAAGGTTTGATTTAAGGGACTGATATGCAATTAACCCTTTTTCTTTAACAAGAGCAAGACTGAAGTCTATCCACATTCTTTTACAATAGCAAGATTGAAATAAGAAGAGTAACATCGAAAACTGAGATACAAAGAAGACAAAAGATAATTGGCACAAATACAGCAATCAACCAGTACAGTTGTAGTTCTGTTTTCCTTCAGGCCAAAAGTACTGAAGGTAATTTGGTCACGACATTCATCAATAACTTTTACATAATGTACAGACATTTGGGGTCATTCTATTGACCACTTTGACCGGTAAGAATGTAACAATTACGTACAAATACAGTCAGTTTAGTTTCTTCTCCCATATCTGGAGTAGAGTTCACAAGACTTTACAACGACAACGAGGACTCTGCGTACTGAGAAGAACCACCATGAGAAGCATCCCCAGACTCTGCAAATTACAAGAAGCAATAAGAAAATTAAGAATATCAAGCCTAGCGATAATCGTGTTGAGAATCAAGCACAAAACAAACCGTGAATGGCTTCCAGGTTTTCTTCTTTGTACACTCCCAGAGGTGAGCCTCGAATGGACATGAGCATCTCACCCTTCTTAGGTTGCCTTGAAGTTTTCGGGGTCATGCCAAAAGATAGCCTATTGCTAGTCTCCTGTAACATGCCATGGATATCACTTTCTACCAAGCATTAAAAACAAGGGTTAATTGCACATAGACCCCCCGTATATTGCTGCTTTGGTCCCTGTAGTTTCATTATTGCAGATAGACCCTTGGGTTAAATTCTTTTCGATTCTTACCCTAGGTGAAAATTTGGCAGATCTTGCCTTATGGCGAAATTAGAGAGTCTATCTGATAGTAAAAGATCAATAAGAGTTCAACCCAGGGGCAACAATGAAACTACAGGGGTAATAAATTCGGATCTATGAGCAATTGACCCTAATCACAAGAATGGCTTTAACGACATTTGCCAACATGTAATTGATCTCGCACAATATGATAGAGATAAGTACAAACCCCAGGAGTTTGGAAAGAATCTCTTATTCCCTGCATTTGATCCTCTAAAGGGTCATCCAAAACCTGCAACATAAGACACATTTTCAAACAACAGACATTCTGACGAGCTACCATGATTATTGTACCGCAGAATTCATTAAAATCCACTGATAAAAAGTAAACTAGCATACAAAATTTGGAATCTGAAGGTTTGCAATGTTCAGGTAGCTGCTCTTTACTGCCAAAAGAAATATAAACAAAGTGAGAACTTGTCAGTCTCTATAAATGATGGGAACAATCACATTACAACATTATAAAATGAACAGAGACCTGATCTCACTGAGTGTGGTATATAGCCACCAAGTTGCAGTGTTCTGGAAACATCAACTGAATCTGGCATGATTCCACCATCATTTTCTGTGATTCTCCATTTCAATTCTATTATTTTAGCTTTTTCGTTTATTACTGGAGAGATATTGGGCAAGTTCTCCTGGAAAAACTGGAGTGCAGGTGTCTCAAGCTGTTCCTTGCTGATGTACGAACGAATCAAGCGCAATCTAGAGAGCAAACTTTGAACCTCTGCCACTTGGATTGCTCGAATTGCAGCAATTCGACGCTCAACTATACAGATGAACACATGGTCACGGAATTGATTCTATTTAGGAATAACGTGACAATTAAATATTAAAATGATGAAATGAATTCATTAGTTCTTGCGTGTTCAAATTTGTCTAACTGGTAAGATTGCAGTGAATAACAAAAAAGCACAGACTATGTAACGACAGAATTGAAATATGATAACGAATAAGTGAAATTTATGAAAAAAGTACATAGCTGCTTGGACATAATTCGTAATAAATCAGCATTCAGTTTGCAATCACCATGTATGAATATGAATGGCACAAGAAACGAAGAAAAGATGAAGTACATTCAATGAAACAAAGCTCCATCTCGAGAATCTTGCTTTTTTCGGCTGAAGACTCGCTTGCCTGCATTATTGTCCATACAGAAAACCAACTCATGATTAAGGGAATTGGCAAGAGTTCCAATTTTAGGGTTCAGGCTCAGCAACATGAGTAGCTCTTCTCCATCAAACGCTATTAAGGGTCATTTCCTCTTTCCACGGCTTCTACCAGTATCCTTTGATATCCTCAATCCATGCTTGAAAACCAACACAATTGATTGGCATTCACTGTCTAATCCATCTTAAATGTTCGCTCTCATCCTAAGTTGAAGCCAGCTTCAATTTTTCACAGGCACATTGAGATGCTCATTTAAGATACTCTGATATTTATCGGCCATGGGAAGTTATCTAGCTGGCTCGTAAATTTACCTAAAATTCTCTTTCACATGATTACCACTTACCTTCAACGAGATCTAAAGCTATAACTCCATTTTTCACAAATCCATAAACTAATCATTACCCAAAAATGGAGCATACCAGAAAAATTCTCTCATATCAGACAATCTCGGGCTCGCATTACTTGCAGCAAACAAAACCCTAATCTGAAAACTAAAATCCCCAAATAAAAGGGCCCCTTTTCTATCAACTATCAAGAATCCCCATTGAAGTGTAACTTCGATTCCAATTGAAAGAAAAAAAATTGATCTCTCGAAGAGTTAGATTAGATACCTTCTTGACTGTTGAAAGCTCGCTGTCGCTCTTTAAATTCCAAGGCCGGGTCCTTCTCTTTCTCTTTCAGAGGACTCTCCGCCGCCGCCGCCGCCGCCGACGACGCTGGTTTCAGCGGAGATTCAGTCGCCGCCCTCTTCCTTCCCCTTCTCGCCATTAGTGAATCGTCTAATGATGAGAAGTTCAACAAAACCCTAATTTTTTTTCCCAAATGAAGCAGGCGGGAGAAATTAAGAAGCCCCAAATTTCAAAACTTGGAAACCCCAGATCCCATCATCACGTGAAAGCCGCGTGACTTTTCGGGTCGGATTTGTATCCGCTTTTCTAAGTTAAACTGATAGAAAACGGGTCCAGACCCGACCCGTTAATTTTATATCGGTTAGTGCAAAACCCCCGCCTCATTTCTCCCGCTTCTCTCGCCGTCGGCCACCGGCGACGACGGCGATACGCCGCACTAAACAAGTACTCTTAGTATCCCTTTACATTCTTTTATTTTCAATCCTCCTTTTGGTTTTTTTTTGTTTTTTTCTCCTTGTCGATCATTTTTAACGTTTAATTAGATTTTGGGTGATCATTCAAATTAAGATTAAGGGTAGATGTTCATTGTTCCCTGAATACACTTTGGGTACAAAATATAATTGTTCTGTTTGTTATATAATCTACTTCAGCAGCAGGGGAAGCTAAAGAAAATCACACACAAGAATTTTAATTTGGAAAGCCCTCATCAGGGAAAACCACAGGATCGAAATCAACCCATTATCACCAACATAGTTACATCTATTTGACGGACAAAGACTGTGAGGTCCTCTTCACGCTCACAGTACCCTTGAACCCGGTTACACCCTCTAGTAAGCCTAGATTACAGGAATAGTGACTCTCTCCTCTTCCTTGAAAAACTCTATATCAGAGCATCTCATTTATATATAGACGTCCCTATCTTGACCACAAGGCTAACTTGGTCTCATTGAAGATAATTGGGATTGCCCACCAGAAAGGAGCTTAGTATCCCATGCATACTTAATGATAAAAATGCGCTGTGATTATTTCAATGAACAGTGGAATTAAAAAAAAAAAAAACCTGTCTTGCTCATTCAAGGCTTATAATCCAAATTAAGTACTGTCTCTCTGGTGCTCGTTTCTGTTTGTCTTATTCCTTCTAAGGTCGTCCTGACCTTTCATTTAACTGAAAATTATGACTTCCATTTGTTTCGTCTCCTTCATGTACCTTTCTCAATCTTACATAAAATCCAAAGTGCTCATCTGTGTTGTGGTTCATTGAGTTTGGACCCTTCAAATGAGACCACACTTAATTTTGTATTATCGTATTGCTGCAAACCTGCCACCTTGGAAATTAGTGTCTGTACTC
Organism: Asparagus kiusianus; assembly: GCA_022839385.1. Lineage (NCBI taxonomy): Eukaryota > Viridiplantae > Streptophyta > Magnoliopsida > Asparagales > Asparagaceae > Asparagus > Asparagus kiusianus. Next base: position 138,493 of record BQKN01000914.1, on the reverse strand, counting down.
TTCGTGGTTGATGAACTCTATCCGTTTTCCCTTCAAAGTACGTAAATCCAACAAAAAGGTTGGTCAAATGTAGATAATTATCACATATAATTCATCAGATTTGTACTCTGATTTGGTAAGAGAGAAGTCTGGTTTGGTTGGTTGACATGTTGTTTATTCCAAATTAATACGCGTTAGATGACAACTTAAAAGTTTTAGATTTTACATCACCCCACATGGTTTGATGCTAAATTTAGAAATTAGAATTACCAAGGCATGCATTCATCGAAGAACTTATTTCAAGGGGCACCGGTCGATTTAAAAGGGACCTACTACCAATTGGAGACCAATCACTGCGACTGTTTGATGCTCATTTGGCAAATCGTTGCGCTCGTGCCTCTATATGCCTTCCGACAGAACCAAGTTTTTTATCTGTAAGTTGTAATTGTACATTAACAATCTTCACTCGGCAAGATAAAGGACGAGATAATCTATATTTTGAACACCTGAGATCTCTAACCTAGATCTAGTGGGAGTTGGATTTATATTGGAAGGACTTGGATATTTTGGGTGGATTTTTCTGGGGTAGCCTGCTTTCAGTGTTAACGCTCTCCTTCGCTTTTTAAGAAGCCCAGTTGGAGGACTCTTTATATATAAGTAGTTACTATCATGTAGTGCTGTGTTACATGAATCAAGAAAAGCATGACTTATCTGATCGTTTATTGAAATGAAATTTGGAATGCTTAGAACATTGACAGGTTCAGTATAAGCTGATCATGGCCTTAGAAAGAAACTAAACAAAGTAAAGAATATAAGGAAAGTATAGGCCTTAACAGAATAGGATAAAAGCTGGAGCTAGGAGGTGAAGCTTGTTCTGCTGTGCTCTATTAATAGTTTAATTACAGTAGGAAAAGGATAGTGCGATGGAGAATCTAAGTTTCATAATTTCTCTAATACATCACTCCTTGATTCATTAATTTTTTTCCACAGATTTTGTTCTTAGCTGAAGTAGAAATTTTCGAACAATAGATATTATGTAACTTAGTTATCCAAAAATTAAGAGTATCAGAACTACATAAAGGAGCAAGAGTTGGATTTTCTGAAGCAGGAGTTATGGAACAATCCATCCAAATTCTAAAAGTTTGCGCAGAAAGATGTAAGAGTACATGCTCTGGGATTCTGAGCAATACAAACATGGAGGTGCCAAAACTTTGAAGGGCAAATGAAAGACAATGTACAACGATAGAAACTGAGATGCTCTGAAGGACAAATGGAAGACTATATACAACAATGGGAAACTGATGCGTGGTAAGCGTCTGAGTAGGTGAGTGAGATCTTGTTGGTGAGGATTAGTTTGATTGTTTGAGAGTTGTAACCCATTGTATTTCTCCTCCACATAGTAAAATCTATCCATCCTCTCCCCATGGACCTAGGCATCTTGCCGAACCATGTAATTATCTGTGTTTGCGATTGATCTTGGCTGTTTGGATTGTGGATTGTGCTCGTTGTGTTCTTTGTGCCTTGCTTACCGACTTGTTGTGGATTGAGTTGTAGGCGTTAAAATTTGCCTATAGGTTCCTGCACGTAGTTCGAAACGGAGAGAGGACGATGAACGTCATTATCTGAGTCAAAGAAGATTATTTGACGTCAACAAACGCATGAAACGAATCGACGGAGCATACGAGTCAATGGAACGACAAAATACGTAAAACAACATAACAAGACAAATCTGGAAAAGTCAGAAGGTTCAAGACGCCTTGGAATGACTCGCATGCGGGTCGGGTCACTTTAAGGTGACCCGTGCACGAGCGGGTCACCTTAAGGTGACCCTGACCCGCATAAGGTCGCGTCACCTTAAGGTGTCGCGCGAGCCAGCGGGTCACCTTAAGGTGACCCGCACAGAGCCGCGTCACCTTAAGGTGACGCGCAAGCCAACGGGTCACATTGACGTGACTCGTACCTGAAACCTCCAAAACATGTTTTCAACTGTTTTCTTGGGATTTGTTCGTTCCAAAGCCTCTCAAGTGCTTGAATATCATTCTTAAACATGGTTAGACTGTTGTTATCTGAAGATGAGGCCAAATCTTTGGTTCTTATCTAAAAACGCTGCAATCGAAGCCTATAAATACAAGCTTAGGGTCCCTATTCACAGGATCTGAAAATTAGAGGTGATATGCTGTCAAATTGGAGAGTGAACCATGAATGTCAGAGGAGGGCTAGCAGATCTTGGTGAACTCCAGCTTAAAGAGGTTGCTATTCGATGGATCGGAGGCTTATTTCATCATTCTTTGAGATCAAACTAAAACAACATTTCAGTATTCTGGGAAATTATCATCAGAAGGACGAAGATGCTCGAAATATTAGGCAAAAGTATCAGAACTGGTATTTTGAGATCCTTCACATTGTTTAGTTCTTTTATGCATAATTCTTGATTGTTCTTGTACAAGAAACTCATGTATTTTTGGATTAGTTACTTGTGTCAAATCTTTCAGTAAAATTAAATTTTCTTCTCATAATTCATCCACGTCCACTTTTTTTACCGCAGTTTGAGCTCTAACATTTGGATTTCATAATTTAGTTGTCTATGAGCATTATTTTTTTCCCATCATTGCAACAATTTTTTGATTCTCTTCTTTCATATACTCCATAAACTTATAACTTTATTCATCATATCTCTTTTTAAAATTTTGCTTTCCGTACCCCTATTGGTCTTTCAGTTGAAGTACCACCAAAATCATTGTCATTCATATTAAAACCGAATGAAGCCAATCCAGGAGATGCTGGTGTGGGAGACTCTGAAGTGGGAGAGTACTCTGATTGTGATGATGCAAAGTTACCATGTTGCATACGTCCCACTTGAATTCCAGCATTAACATCTGCAAATTTTTCGATATCTTTTAAGATGGGCCCTACATGATCGACTTTGAATCCCTTCTTATAATTCTTATCCTGAGCAAACAACACTTTAGCCCGATTGAACTGCAAAATGATATAAATATATAAAGTTAAAATTCAATCATAAATTAAATCTCAAAAGTATATGTAACAAATAACACTTACAATATCTTGTTCAGACGCACCGCTTGGATTTAAAATTTCAACCTGTCTTACACATCCCCTCATCTTGCCAATTGTAGTTAAGAGAGTTTGCATTCGATATTGCAAAGATCTTCTGGGTCGAACTTGAGTGATAAAAGCAGACATTGAGCTATGATAGTCACTCTCAACTCGAGACCAAAATTGAACCTTAGATTGGTTTATACCTATAATCGGATTTTGAAAAATATCAAGATATACATAGCAGAGGTGTGAGGCTTCAGCATTTGTGTATGAAGAACTTCGTTGATTTAAAGCCATCTATAATACAAATAAAGAAGATGTATGTTTCTTAAAGTATGAATGGATAAAAATGTTAAAAGATAAGAATAATAAAAGGAATATTTTTTTGGTGTAACATTTGGTGTAATGGATTGGAGATGAAATAGTGATTTGGTGTAAAAACTACATCATTTTGGGTTTTGGGTTGGAGATGCTCTTACATAACAAACATAGTACTGGTTCACGCACGTGAAAACCTCACTAGCTCACCATGTTCTACAAAAATTAACATCCTCTTGACTGTTTCAACTATACCGCCCTTGGCATATTGGCATAAACAGCAGATAAAGAAGGCCTTGATATGACTAATCTTACTACTTAACTGAGAATAGTTGGTTTTATTCGATTTCACCTTGCTTTTTTTATTAATGAAGAGTACCAAGTGTTCCTCAATCTTCTCTCTTCTGGCATATATATGCAACAGGTTATTGTGATGGAGACTAACTTGATGAAGGAGAGCAGGGCATTTGGAATTGTTTGCTTGGTTGATGTTCTCCACGCTTTATTACTTTGTTGACAAAAAGTTTGTCTTTGATTACTTCTTTTATATATTTATTCCTTTAGGTGTGATATGGACTTGTATGCCAACACTTTAGGTTTAAACCAGTATAAGAAAATGATAATGGGTCATATAAGTTATAAATCAATATTAATCAAAGTTTAGCATGTTGGTAATGAATAATAGTAAACAAATTGCGTTATTTGGAGTTTGTGGGAATTATGCATACGAAAAAGAAATTTTCATATCTAAACTTTAGAGTGATGTGATCTTAAACTTAACTTTTGTTTAGGTTGTAGTGGAGGTGTGTATCAAACAAACTTTTGTATGTAGTTGATGTTGACATTGATATCTCCATGAGATATGGTTCCAGTTAGAATAGACAAAGTCTCCAAGGGTGTTCTAGATTTAACATTAATTAGTTGCAAGAATGATGACCATGTCACTTGAAGCCAATCATCTACTAAGTTCATGATACTGAACTTTGAAGTGGTGAAGGAGTGCTAAAAGATGTTGTAGTGGACTTTAGGAGGGAGGAATGCTTATCTAGAACAAGGTTTGTAGTGTGTATGTATATATATGGACTCAGTATTGATTTTGATAGCATCCCAGTTGGCTTAGGATCCTGGCTCGGTGACAAAGAGATGTGATTTGAGTTGTCTGATTTCTTAGATTCAACAACAGAATTATGATCTTTCATAAGAAATGAAGAACATTTGTCCTACATAGGACAAGCTCAAATGAATGTAGACAACAGCTCTAAATAAAGAGATTGTTGAATGTGAGTCCCGCAAGAGTACTGTGGCCCCAAATAGATATTTTCCGGTTACCTACGTTTGATAAAATTTTGTGCTCTGGGGTTTGTTTGGCAACTCTTTAAAAATGGACCAGCTTTGAACCCGGTCCAGTGAGAGGGTGTTCGATCTTTTTATTAGCAAAACTTGATATGGCTCATCAGTTTGTTTTTTAGTTCAAATTTCAGCCTAAACTACCACTTTAGTTAAACTGGCTCCGGAGAGAACTAGTTTAAGGATTAATCCTAGCCCGTTTAAGATTGAATCGCCAAACAGACCCCTAGATTACACATGAAATCCGAGAATTAATATGAAGTTGCCAACACTGCAGGATATTCATCAACATCACATCCTTTGAGAATACATTTTCTCTATGACATGGACATTGCACTGACAATTGTTGACACTCTCATAACACAGCATTGTCGCCTATTCATCATTCTGTTGTGCACAACGGAAATTTCGACAGAGTTTCTGGTGCACAATAAGAGAGAAAGATCCCAATAAGAATTTCCGTCTCACCAAGGAAACAAGAATCTGAAGCGAATATCTCAACAAAGTGAGATATCGGCTCTTCCTCTCATCAGTTCTAGGATTGACTTGTCGAATGATCCTAAAACTATTACAATGGCCACAAACTCAAACAAACCAATTTTACGTAGTTCGGCAAACTGCCTACGTCCATGGGGCAAGGAGGGGGGAGATCTACTATTAGAGGGGAGAGAATACAACTAGGGTTTACAATCACTCAATCTATACCCTCACACAATCTCTCAAACCTCTCACACAATTATCTCTCTCAAACCAAAAGACAGCCGCCAAAAACACGTGCCTGCGGTTTTTCTCCTGCAGCCGCACACCTTTTTCCCTTGTTTTGCGCACGTCCCAGCTTGCTGCGATTTTCTGCCGCAGCCACAAAAAACCCCTTGCTCATCATCTACACCCAAATCTAAATGATCCCTAAGCTGTGTCACCTTAGCTGGAATCCCAAACAATGCAGTATGATTTGGAATAATCTTCATCCAATATGGAGTAGCATCACACTCCATCCGTTGCAATACATCTAAAGTCTGTTCAAAACTCTCCACCTGCTGAGAGTCAAATAGCTCCCTCATCGAAGCCTCAACCGAAGTGACACTACCAGACCAAACACCTAATTGAATTTTACCTCCTATCACAGCAGTTGACAACTCTTTAGTAAGATGGCTCGAATATGTCGAAGCATCAGTCTAAAAACTCTTCTGCGGACCATTGCATGACAACAAATATCAACCTCCTCCAGCAAGGTACGGTTCTCCAATTTTACCACCCTATCTAGTTGTCCCAAGATTTTCTTTATAACGAAGTGTCTCGAAATGCCGTGAGCTCAGTTCCAATATAGAAATAGGTCCATCTTGTACCTTCTATCAAATTCAGAATGAAGTACCTTCACCTTTCTGTCTATTACACACTTCTTCAATCTGTTGGAGACTACTAGGATTTTCTCCAATGGGGATTTGGTTGCAACTCAAACACGCCTAGAACAGCCACCAACAATTAAAACCCAATGCCTATTATCTCCCAATGATGCCCCTTAGAAGGCCCCCAAACATCCATGTGAACACCTCCGGAACGACCCTTAGCATGGTGAATAGAGGTGTCAAACTTCATCTTGGTCTTCTTGCTCACATCATATTCACTGGACTTCAAACTGTAGGTTTTTGCACTCTCTTTCAATCTATGTGTGGAATCAACACTGGAATGGCCAAGCCCCAAATGTCACAGTCTGGTCGAATCAATAGAAGTCGCTACTTCTCCACCTGCCACTATACCTCCAGTCAAGTAATACAAGTTATTCCTCCTGACGCCCTTCATCACAATCTGAGAGTCTTCCATAATCTTGAGAACCATGTCCTCAATTCGAACATCCAGACCCTCTCCAACCAAAGCTCCAATCGAGATCAAGTTTTTTCTCAAAGAAGGAACATATATCACATCATTTAACTCCCTAATAGTCCCGTCAAACATTTTTATGCGAATTATTCCTATCCCAAGGATCTGGTATGTACGATTATCAGCCATGTATACCACACCACTATTCAGTTTCTCAAAACTGGAGAACCATTCCCTTTTAGGGCACACATGATAGGTCGCACCACTATCCAACATCCACTCGGATTCCTCTGAATAGCTACATGTAGGACCGATAGAAAACGAATAAATAGAAGAGTCAGAAATATTACCATCCGATACGATATTTGCTTCTGATGATGGTTGCTTCTCTTTTCCCTTCTGCTTATTCTCCAACCATTCGTCGAGCTTTGGACAATCTTTCTTCCAATGACCAGTCTCCTTGCACCAAACACACTGATCTTTTCCTATTCTAGACTGTGACTTCCAATTCTTTCGGTTTGGACCCTTCCCTCTTGCAGCCAACGCCTTTGCCACCGACTCAGTCGAAGTCTCCTTATCCTTCTTCTGAAGCTGATAATTCACCAGTGCAGCAGTGACCTCACTATACGAAAGAGATGTCTTCCCATTAATCAGAGTCACTACTAGAAAATGCATTATTGCCTACGGATATTTAGCGACGGAATTTTCCGTCGCTATAACAGAACCTATAGCGACGGAATTTTCGTCGCTAAATATCCGTAGGAAAATAAATATATAGCGACAGAAAATTAGAATTTAGCGACGAAAAATGACCATAGCTAAAATATTAGCGACAATAATAAATTCCGTCGCTAAATCAACTATAGCGACGGAATAGCCGTCGCTAAAACGGTTTTTAGCGACGGAATTATCCGTCGCTAAAACATTTCGGTGGGAAAAAAATTTCGGGCGCGGGCGCCCAAAATTTTGGGCACCCCACGCCCGTTTTAACCGAAACCAACCCCCCCTTCTCTCAGAACCCGAGAACCCCCCTGGCCTCCTCTCTTTCCCCCTCTCTCTCTCCCAGATCCCGACCCCCCAAACCTCCCCTCCTTCGCCGCCGCCTTCGCCGCTGCCTTCGCAGCCGGCTTCACCGCACATCAGACCCGCCACCCCCCCTCTCTTTCTCCCTCTCTCTCGATCTCCCAGACCCGCGCCCCCCTCTCGTCGCCGTCGCCGTTGGGTGGAGCCGCCGCCGCCGCCGCCGTCGATCTCTCTCCCCCCTCTCTCTCAAGGTACCCCCTTCCCATCCCCCCTCAATTTTATTTATAGTTTAATTTTTGCAAAACCCAATAATTATGGAAAAATCAAAACCCTAATAAAAATTAAAACCCTAATAATAAATTAAGATTATAGTTATATAGTTTAATTTTTGCAATATCCAAAAATTATGGAAAAATCAAACCCTAATAAAAAATATTCATATTGTTAAAATTATAATATAAAAAAAATTAGGGTTAGGGTTAGGGTTAGGGTTAGGGGTTAGTGGTTAGGGTTAGGGTTAGGGTTAGGGGAGGGTTAGGGTTAGGGTTAGGGTTAGGGGAGGGTTAGGGTTAGGGTTAGGGGAGGGTGAAGGTGAGGGTGAGGTTATGGTTAGGTGAGGGTGAGCGTAGGGGTCATATTGTTAAAATTATAATATAAAAAAATTAGGGTTAGGGTTAGAGTTAGGGTTAGGGGTTAGTGGTTAGGGTTAGGGTTAGGGGAGGGTGAGGGTGAGGGTTAGGGTTAGGGTTAAGGTTAGGGGAGGGTTAGGGTTATGGTTAGGGGAGGGTGAAGGTGAGGGTGAGGGTTATGGTTAGGTGAGGGTGAGCGTAGGGGTGAGGGTTAGGGTTAGATGAGGGTTAGGGTTATGTGAGGGTTAGGGTTAGGGGTTAGGGTTAGGGGAGGGTTAGGGTTAGTGTTAGGGTTAGGGTTAGGGTTATTATCGTAACTATTTTATCGCTAATTACATAGAAATTGCACACACTGTACACTCATATTTTCGAGCCGTAGAATACCCCGTCCAATAAATACTATATATAATCTCTTTATTTACTTGTCACATACGCATATTGGGTTGTTGGTGGCGCTTACTCGTTGTTCTCCGTGTACTATAGTGTACTCGGAGAACGAATTGGGATCCTCTCCTAATGAATCCTCTTCTAACACCTACTAATCGGGTGGATAAAATTGCACTGGCGCGCCCTGATGTACCTGCGATTATATGTGAGCCAAGGCGTAAAATCAAAAAACGAGTCCACGGTAGAGTCGATAAAACTATAAGGACAGTCCTTTTGTCGGCACGCACACGGTCGCAGGCTAACCGCACACGGTCGCAGAGTAGAGCCTCAACATCATCATCATAATATAATGCTTGGTTATGATTTAAAAATAACATTCATGTATCTGTTTGACTGGTTAACATGTATCAGTTTGTGTTATGTATTATAGTATTGCCTTTATATTATCTGTTTGACTGGTTATCATGTATCAGTTTGTGTCATGTATTATAGTATTACCTTTATATTATCTGTTTGACTGGTTATCATGTATCATTTTTTATCATGTATTATAGTTTTCTTGGGTACTCATTATGTTTTCAAAGTATAGATGACAAAAGGATTCCGTAAGAGAGCGCTTGAGAGACTTTTTGGTAGACATTCTGGAGGCGACGCACATGGCTCTACGTCAGGTATTTTTATTAATTTATTATATCTGTACATTTCTATAAACTATTAATACGAGCCTAACATTATTTTTTCACATTTCCTACGCAGGCCGCATCGCTGCTACACATGACGGGCCACCACAGGACACAGGACGAGGAGATGCTCCACCTGATGCGGAGACACTCGTTGATCCTGCTCAGCATGCAGAGATGCCGCCGTCGCCTCCTCCGCATGCAGATGTATTGGAGGAGCGCTGATTTGAGCCATATAACGCAGCTGTAGAAGCTGCGCCACTACCACCGAATTCTATCCGGATCAGCGAGCCCACGACCCGGCCAAGGTGAAGGAGGATTGGGATGCTTATCATGATTTGTGACTTATCGCACAGCAGAGGTATGAACAAGCAAGGCGTAGATGCCTCGAATTGAAAGGTGTGTATAGATTTTTATAGTTTATCTGTTAATATTTTAATTTGTATTATCGATATTGATTGATTTATATTTCGCCTGAATTTCATTTTTTCGTAGGTACCGAGCGACCTACTAGGCGCGGCCGCAGTGGTACCAAGCCACAGAACCTCGTCCCAGATATTCGTCGGAGGGCCGTGATCCGATGGGAGAACGGCGTGCCTGTCGGGCCATTTGCTAACTCTTTTAACAATTTCCTCGCCGCTTTAGCCAGGAGACATGATTTCTTCAACATATATTTGACGTGGAAGTTGCAGCGGATTGATGCGCTGGTGGCTTGTTGGCGATATATATGTGTGAGTCATTTATTTTAATTCTCATAATTATTAGTCATTTTATTATTTTGTTTAACACACTGATTTGTATCTCTTTTTTCATTGTATGCTGAAGCGATTTTTCTTTCTTGACGATTACGCTTGTGCCTGGACTTACTGCTTCACGCAAATCAATCTATCGTTCAAGAGGTGGCGGTCAGAGCTGAAGAAAAAATATTTTACTCGCATCACAGAAGATTGGGAGCGTTACTGGCATCTTGACGAGCGCGTAGATGGAGTTGATTTTTTTGCACTTTGCGATTATTGGGACACGGCCGAGCTCAGGTATTATTGAAGTATATATCTTCGTTTATTATTTGAAATTCTATATTATATCTGTTTAACATTCTTTTGCAGGAACAAGCTGAAATAGCAAGGAGGAACCACAATGCGCCCCGCAGTTACGAGCATCACGGGGGCTCCAGGTCCTTCAGCCAGCATTATCATCAATTGGCGCTTGAGGTATATAATATATTAGCTCTTAGGTTATCAATTTGAGTATAATTTATGTGTTATGAGTTAATGATATATGTGAATAAAATAGGGAAGGGGAGAACTCGGGCATTTTGCAGATCGTATTCTGACTGGTTGGAGTCCAAATTACGCTGATGAAGTGAAGAAAGCGCAGAACCGGGATCTGGCTGTAAGTAGCAGTTAATTTGTATATTTAATTTTTATAACAATGCATTTTAAATGTGTTAGAATTGACCGTGTTGTTTTGGTATATCGCAGGAGAAATTACATGCTAAGGTGCAGGAGCAATTATCACAGACTCAGGTCGATTCTAACACTCAGACCCGATTAAGTAGAGAGGAGGAGGATAGCATCATCGAGACGGTCATTGGACCGAGTAGGAAGAACAGATACAGGTGGAGAGGATCCGAGCATCGGCCGTACGAGTCCAGTAGCACCTACGAGTCTGCAGCTCCACCAGGATGCAGTTCTTCTCAACCGACTATGGAGCAGCGGATGAAAACGATGGAAGATTGGCAGTCGCGCCGGGAGTCGGAGCTACTCCAGATGGCGGAGGAAGAACGGAGGCGCCAGGAGCAGAGGGAGCTGGAATTCACCCAGTTCATATCGACTCTGCCTTCTGATGCTCAGGAGGCATATAGGAGACGGTTTTTG